>PVJO010008829.1:0-72937 GCA_004026905.1 Hystrix cristata
CCAAAATAATCCCTTCCTCCCCCAAAATGTGAATGTCAGGTGTTTTATCTCAAGAAAAGAAAGGTCACTAATACACAAGCCAAAGAGTTGAGCCCAACATTTGGTGTTGTTTGGTTTTTGTTTTTCTTTCATTTTCCTGAGACAGGGTCTCACTATTTAGTTAGGGCTGGCCTTAAACTTGTGGTGGCCAAAGTGCCTCCATTTTATCTTAGCTCCCCCATGTTAAATGGCCTCCACGGTAACCTGGCATCCAGTTTATCCTAGCTCTTCCTTATTAGGTGGCCCCACGGGAACCTGACCTTTGCTGAACTGTTAGCTCTCTACAAGCCCCACATGAAGCCACCTTCTGTGGGACAGAACCACCTGGACCTAGTGCTGCCAATGATAAATTGCTTTTCTTGAAAAATGTATTAACCGACAGTTCCATAACAATCCTGTGATTCTGGTAACAGTCCTGTGATGCTGATGTAATTGCCTTCTGCCTATAAAAACCCATTCTGGTGCTCGCTTTGGCAGCACGTATACTAAAAACCCTGTTCTGTGTCGCACCAGTTGCCGAGAGGTTTTTTTGGTACATGGTCCCCCTCTCGACCGCCGGCTAATTAAAGGACTCAAATTGGCATTCTGTGTGTGGCAACTGTCCTTTTCGCGCCCAGATGAAGTGACCTCCGAATGGCCAGTGGGGTCAACTTGGGGTCCCCACTTCAAACTCATAGCAAGCCTCCTGCCTCAGCTTTCTGAGTGCTGGGATTTCAGGCATGCGCCACCACTCCCAGTTTGACATTTGGTGTTGTAAGGCTCCGCTAAGGCAGTTGCCAATCCACAGTTGCTGAAAAGTGGAGCAGCCCAGCAGAACATTCAGAAGTCTCCTGCGACTGCCGGGGTGGGGTGGGGTGGGACAAAAATTAGAGTTCAAGGCCCACCAAGGAGAAGGTATCCTGAGAAAGAGTTCAGGCATTAAGTCAGGACCCTTGAGGGACCGTGCCCTAGGAATGGGGGTGAGCATGACATATATTGACCTTTACAATGACAGCAGTCGTTCAGCTCAAGCCCTGGTTGGATGAAGACAGAGTGGTTCTCAAAATATAGGGGTTATCCTAGTGGGCAGGGAGATCAAACCATCCTATAATAATACTGAGACATAGCCAGATGTTGTGGTGCACACCTGCAATCCCAGCACTCTGTGGGGCTGAGACAGGGGAACTGCAAATTCCAGCCCAGCCTGGGCAATTTAGTGAGAACTTTCCTCGAAATAAGACATTTTTAAAAAGGATGGGGATGTAGATTAGTGTGAAGACCCTGAGTTCAATTCTCAGTATCTGGAGGAAGGAAAAAAAAAAAAAAAACAGTTAAGATTGTTTTGGGTTTTTTTGTTTGGTTGGCTTGTTTTCAGGGTTTTTTTTGTTTTTGTTTTTTTGATGCTGGGGATCGAACTTAGGGCCTTGCACTTACTAGGCTAGCACTCTACCCTTGAGCTAAATCCCCAACCTGTTTTTTTTTGTTTTTTGAGACAGGGTCTCACATTGTAATTCAGGCTGGCCTTAAACTTACTGTGTAGCACAGACCAGCCTCAAACTCATGGTGATTCTCCTGCCTCATCCTCCAGAGTGCTGACATTATAGGTATGCACCACCATGCTCAGCTTGTTTATTTATTTTTGTGTGCCAAGCTTTGTGTGTAAAGAATTTTGAAAAAATTTTGGGTTTTGATTCTTATCATCCATCAGAGAGAAATTAATTTTGCTGATGGCAAGCAGTTAAGGTAGATAGTTATCATTTTAGTCAAGTGATCTTTGGACCATTTTACCTTAAAAACAATTGGTGAGGCAGAAGGATTGACATGAGTTCAGGCCAGCCTGAACTACAATGTGAGACTCCATCTCAAAAAAAAACAAAGGGCAACCCACTCGGGTCCCCTCCTGTCTCTCAGGAGCTCTCTTTCTCTCTCTCAATAAAATTCCTACTCTTTTTTTTTTTTTAAATTCCTACTCTTAAAACTAAACAAAAAACCCCCCAAAACTGAAGACTTCAAAAAGCCATTGTTAGCTGGGTGTGGTGGAACACATATAATCCCAGCACTCAGGAGGCTAAAGCAGGAGGATTGAGGATCGCTGAGAGTTTGAGACCAGCCTGAGCTCCATAGTGAGTTCAAGGACAGCCTGGATTACATAGTAAGACTCTGTCTCAAAAGCCATTGTTTATATGGGTTATATTCTTTTTTTTTTTTTTTTGGTGCTGGGGATTGAACTCAGGGTCTTGCACTCTCTAGCCAAGCACTCTAACCACTGAGCTAAATCCCCAGCCCCTATATGGGTTATATCAATCTATACTTTTTTTTTTTTCTCTTGGTGCCAGAGATTGAACTCGGGACCTTGCATTTACTAGGCAGGTGCTGTAACGACTGAGCTGAATCCCCAGCCCTATTTATCTCTTTTTTATGATCACGGTATCTCCCCTGCCAGGTAAGTATTATTTATCTCTTTTTTAATCTATATTTTTCATAAGATTTAAAATGATAAATAGGGGCTGGGAATTTAGCTCAGTGGTAGAGTGCTAGCCTAGCAAGTGCAAGGCCCTGAGTTCAATCCCTGGCACCAAAAACAATAAATAAAATAAAATGATATTTTTCAACGTATGCAATACATTTAAAAGTAATGCTAATAAACCCACTATGTCAATAAACACATTTTTACAAAAAAATTTTTAAATGTGTGAGGACTGTGGCGTGAATATTTTTGCAAATTTCCTTAACATCTGGCTTATACAAAGACAGTTGTGTTGTCATAATTGCTTCTGCATTCTAGTTACTGTGAGTGTTGTTTTGGCTAGAGGGTTTTGTTTTGTTTTTGCTGGAGTTTATAAAGAACTTCCAGACTCATGCAGATAGATTGTTGGAAAAGAGCAGAATAGTTGCATAGTTTTTTCACATACTTCTGAATATTAATTTTTTTGGAATATTAATTTTTTTTGCTCTGTAGGTCAGGCTGGCCTTGAACTCACTATGTAGCCTAGGCTCAAACAAGGGGTGATCGTCCTGCCTCAGCCTCCCAAGTGTCAGGATTATAGATGTGTGCCACCACATCTAGTTTTGTAATCTTTTTGTTTTCATGCAGTTTTAACAAGGAACCTGTCCAATGACACTTGCTTTTGCCTCCTTATGAGGATTTCACAGACATGTGATACTGCATTGTCATTAAATACATTCAGTGCTTGCACTGCTGCAGCCTTATTCCGGTGGTGCTTTTCTACAAAACTTTGCACCATTTCCCTGATCTCATTTGAAGTGAAGGATTCATCTGCCTTTTTCTACTCCTCTCCAGAGACCTCCTTCATAAATCTTGCTGCTGGGAGAGGGGGCAAGAGGGAGAGCTAGAGAGGGAGGAGAGGGGGAGAGGGAGAGGAGAAAGAAGGAGAGAGAAGGAGCAAAGGGGGTTGGAGATTTAGCTCAAGTGGTAGAGTGCTTGCCTAGCAACCCGCAATCCCCTGAGTTCATTGCCCAGCACCCTCCCCACAAAAGAAAATCAAGATTTTGTTTCTATGGAAGAAAGTTAATATTTTGGTGGTTGGGTTGGGGATTTAGCTCAGTGGTGTTACAGTGCTTGCCTTGCAAGCACAAGACCCTGAGTTCAATCCCCAGCACTGAAAAAAAAAAAAAAAAAAAAAGAATATTTTGGTGGTAGCATTAAAGATAGTTTTATTTTTTATTTTTTTTGGAGCTGGGGATCGAACTCAGAGCCTTGTGCTTATGAGGCAGACACTCTGAGGAGATAGTTTTATTATATAAACCTCTACCCAATTTTCTATACTAAAAATGTACTGATGTTCAGAAAATGATTTTAAAAAGTCACAAGCACAAAAACCATAGAAAAGAATATTTTATTGAAACAGTTTCTCAATTAACAATGGAGCAAAGTACAATTTGATTTAAATCTGTCCGTCCAGCTTCAACTGCTAATGAAAGAACTCAAACAAGGGGAGGAGGAAGAGAGATGGGACCCTTAAATCCCTCTCTGCCAATGTAGGGGAAAACACAAAAAAACAAAAAACGGATGGGGTAGGGGTGGGGACAAAATGACTGACAACCAGGTTTGCCTTTGTCCTGGAGACAGGAGTCAGCCCCAGCACCTGCCACAGACAGAGAATACTAGAGGACAGGCTCCTGAAACCTCAGCATAGTGGGTAAGGGACCCCCCGCCCCGCCTGTTCTGGCAAAGCAGTGTATGCAAGGCAGGCTAGCCCCAACCCTCTCTTGTACCTCAAAGCCCACTGTGGTATCTCTACATTCACACCATGGTCTCTTCATCCCCCAAGGGTCTTGGGACAGGGGCTCACAGTAGAAAGCACGTTTTGGTCAGCCCATGGGGGGAAGAGGCAAGGGAAAGGCTCTATCTGGGAGGGGCAGAACAGCAGGAGAGAAGGGAGAGTCAGCCACAGCAACCAGGAGTACCAGGCTACTGGGAAGGATGTTGAGTGCCTGCAGGATGCTGGCACCCAGGCCAATTATGCTACTGGCTTTCCTGGGCCCAGGAGCCCACAGGTGGGGGCTTCAGGTATTTCACAGGTCTCACTCCCTGGAGAGCAGCAGCTTCCCTTCTGACTTTGTCCCTGCCTACTCTGGCCACCAGGGGTCACATGTGCTGTGGGAATACTTCAAATTTACTCCAGCCAGTCCACAGGGAAGGCTTTGGACAAGGGGCAAAGAAGAACCCAAGTACCAGGAAGCCAAGGAAGCAAAGGAAAGGAGGAATCAGGTGGGAAGTGGGGGCGGGGTTTAAGGAAAGAGAACACTTAGCACAGATAGGCACTCAGAAACAGAACCTGGTGACTGAGGCTCCTAGACCTAGCCCAAAGCAGACACGGATTTCACGGTGCAAGAGGAAAGAAGCTGAAGGAGGGCCGCTCTCCTGCGACCAGGACACCTGTCCACCACCAGGTCTCCATCACCCCTGGTAGCTGTTCTCTCTTCTACCCAAGGCCAAGAATTCAGACACACTAGTGATTCTTCCCAGACACAGGGCCAGATGACTAGAGGACCAGGGAGTGAGGTGGGGCAGGGCAGCAGACAAATTCAGGTTTTAACTGCAGGGCTATTTCAGAAGACACTGGCAAACAGCCCCTCCTGCCCCTTCCCCACACTGCTCCCAGATGAGAGAGGGAGCTTGAGCCCCTAGGACAGGCCGCCCCCCTCCCCCACCTCGGGGTGTAATAAATAGAGGTGGCAGGAGAAGGGGCTGGAGGTGATGGGGAGACAGGAGTGGAGGTTATAGTTCATCGTTCTTTAAAGGCCGCTTCTGTCCTGCTGGCTGCTCCTTCTGCTCGGGTTCTGCTGGGAGTTGTGGACGGCAGGTCAAATGGAGGAAAGTGGCCCCGGTTCTCTGCAGGTACTTGCCCTCCAGGCCCAGCGGCTGCCCAGCACCCCCCCACCCCGCCCCATCCTACCTGTTCCAGGACCTCCTAGCTCCAGGGGCTCGGTGTTTGCTGGGTCAGATCCTGCATTTTGGAAGTAGCAGTTTAGTTTCTGCAGGCTAATGGAGGGGTGGAAAACTATTTCTGTAAAGAGCCAGCTAGTATTTTAGGATACATGGATCGTAGTAGATCTGTTTGCCTAATTTAAAAATATTTTTTTTTGAGACAGTGTACTTTCACTGTGTAATTCAGGTTGACCCTTGAACTCACTATGTAGCCTCCCGAGTGCTGGGATTATAGGCATGCACCATAGTGCCCAGCAAAAATAAATTTTTAAGTAATGGCCATCCACAGTTCAAAGGGCATCCAGGAACAGGCCTTGAGTGCCAATATGCTGATCCCCGCTGACACAAGGTCCTCATTCCCAGTTTCCCCAACTCACCAGTCTCTACTTTCTCTGGTTCTGAAATGGGCTTTGCATCTTCAGTCTGGCCTGGAGGGAAACCAGGAGTAAGATGGCAGCCTGGGAGGCAAAGGCAGCCTCCTCTCTGCCCATGACACCTGTGCTCACCTGCTGGCGGGATGACCTTCTCCTCCTGCTCACTGGCACTGGCATTGAGGGGAGGCTCTGTCCGGGTGCCATTCTTGTCCTTGGGCCGGGGCCGAGGCTTGGCAAACTTGGCCTTGTTAAGCAGATACTGCACCTCACGGTCCAGTGCCATCATCTTAGCCTCAATGTCTTTGGAGAGCAACACAGGCTTCTCTGTGGCAGAAAGCTTGGCCTGCTCGGCCACAGTTGCATTCTTCCAGGCCTGTGGGGGTGGTCAGGACAGGGTGAGAGACAGCCCTAGAGAAAGCAGGTGTCTGTCCCAGATGAAATCATGCCCCCAACTAGCCTCAGTCTCTTCCCAAAGCCCACAGATCCCTCTGTCACCCCTGGCGTCAGCCCCATGATGCCAGCTAAACACTCAGTCACATGTTTGCACAGTGATTACCCAGGTCTCATTGATGACTTTCTCTAACATTGTCATTTCCACTTCAGTGAAGATCTGGTCCATCTCTGGGAGAAGCCGGGCACCCCTGGAAACCAGAGAGGAGAGGATCAGCCCAGAAGAAGAGGTGCCTGGGATGGAGGGACGGGAGTAGACAGGATGAGCTATGACTACAGCAGGACTGAGCAGGGAAGAAAGGGCACAAGGCCACTCACTTGAGAAATATGCTGGAATGGTTGAGGAGACTGTCGAGGGCAGACAACCGTTCAGGCCACTTCTTACGCTCTTCCACCCGGAAAAACAGCCCTAGGCACAGCTTTCTCAGCTCAGCCAGCTTCTCCTTCAACATCTGATGGACAATAGGATGAGCAGAGGGGTTGAAGAGATGATAGGAAAACCCTGAGAAGTCAGCCCTCCATCCTTTTTTTTTTGGATTTTTGAGACAAGGTCTCACTGTGTAGTTCAGGCTGGCCTTGAACTCACAGCAACCCTCCTGCCTCAGCCTTCTCAGTGCCATGATTATAGGCATGTGCCCCCATACCTGGCTAAATGCTGAGGATTAAACCCAGGGATTTTCATGCTAGGTAAGCTCTACCATTCAACTATATCCCCACTCAGCCCATCTCTCTTTTCTCCTGAGATGGTCTCATTATGTTGCTTAGGCTGGCCTCAACTTATGGACTCAAGTAAGCTTCGTGTCCCAGCTTCCTAAGTAGCTAGGACTATAGATGCACACCACTGCACCTGTCTGCGGTTTTTGTTTTTTGTTTCAGTGCTGGGGATTGAACCCAGGGCCTCATGCATGCTAGGTAAACTCTCTACTGCTGAGCGACACCCCCAGCCCTGAAATACTTATGGCCTCTCACCTCCACTCTTCTCACTCTTTCTGACCCTGGGTGAGGAGGATAAGAGTTCCCAACCCACCCATCATGTCCTGGGAGGACCCTTACCACAGTGGTGGCTGCAAAGCCCTCATCCTCCAGCCAGGTGGATGCAGCGCTGAGTTTCCCAGCAATCTCCTCACGCTGCTCCTCTGTGGACACTTCCTGATACTCGGGCTGGTACAGCTTGTCCTAGGGAGAGACACAAACACATGCATATAACAGACCCTGGGGCAAGGCTCAGGGCACACACCCTCAAACCCCAGTCTGATGGCCAGAAGGTGCTGCCTCCAGCCTGCCTACCTGAGTTTCAAAGATAAAAGCTTCCAAGCTATTGGCAGCTTTCTCCCGTTCCTGTTTCTCTAGGTCTCGAAGGGTCAAATCCTCAAGTCTGGGATGAAGGACAGGCAGGCATGAGGGACAGAGCATTCCATGTCCTTATACACGCCCACTCTCTTTCTCTACTTACTTCTGCACTGAACGAGCCAGCTCATCCTCTGGCAAGTCAGGCAGGTCCAGAACAACCAGCTCCACCCCGATCTCCTCCACCATTCTCTGCTTCCGGGCAGGCTTCTGCTTCTTTTCTTCCTCAGGAGCTGGAGGGGCACCCTCGGGCCCTGCCTCCCCCTTCTCACTGGGCTTCTGGGTGGGAAGAGTTGGAACATCAAGGAAGAGCTTTGGCCTCCTCCACAGGAGAAAGAATGAAGCAGGCCTCCATTCCCTCCTTCAGCCCCCAGGTTCACTGGTCCTGCTCTGCCCATTGCTCACCTGGGCCTCAGATTTGTCCCCATTTTCTTTTTCGGTGGGCTTTTCCGCCTCAGAGGCTGTGTCTCCCTTGGGCTCAGTGGGTGGGGGCTGAGAGGTTCCCTCTACTGCGGCCTCAGCATCTTGCTTGAGGTCCACCTGCTCCCCAGGCTCGTCCTTGCCTCCCTCAGCAGGGCTCTCCTCTTCCTCCTGGAGAATAATCCCAGGCCCCCAGATGTCGAGCAGGAGCAGAGCCAGGGGCCACGCCAGGCCTTGGCCACACCAGCTCCTCTGCTCCTAAGGTTGTCACTGCTCAGGTCACAGCTCATAGAGAACCACATAGCAATAGAGGGAAATGAAGACTCAGGGAAAGGCCGTGGGCTCTGGCACAGGAGCGGGTCGAGTCCAGAGGCAGGTGTGGTGGGCATGGTTAGTGAGTGCAGGCTGAGGGAAGGACAGGGCCACCTGGTCTCCTGGCCCTCACGCCTCTGCATTTTTCTCCATGTGCCCCTGGCTCCACCATGAGCTCACCTGAACAGCATCTGTCCCATTCTCTTTGGTGTCTGCTGTGGTCCCACCTCCAAAAAGGCTGGAAATGGTGTTGCCAAGCTCTGGGGGGAAAGAGGTCCACAGACTCAAGAAGGAATCAAGTAGTGACTCCTCCTGACCCAAGTGCAATGCCCTATCCATTGCCCCAAAAACACACAAGCATGTTCTCTTGCACACACATGCCCACACATAGGTGCACATGCCCATCTTACTGGTGAGAGTAGATTCCTCCTCCGGGCTGTCCTCCACCAGGGTCTCAAATACAGACTCCACCTGAAAATGGGTTCAAAATGAAGAAAGGTGCATACTGGCCCCAATTTTTCCATAAACACCCACCATTGTTGAGTGCCTGATTATGTACTACTGGACTTGCCAGCTATGCTGGCCCAGTCTCTCTCCTGCCTTTTCTTAAGGACCTCTGGATGCTTATTCCACCTGCTGTAAGAGCCCTCTGAAGACAGAATCACAGCTCCTTTTTCCCTTACAGCCTTCCACAAATCTACTCAGTAGCACTACAGGCCATCACTTTCCAGAGTACATGTGAGGAGATATTAAACCCAGAAAAAATGAGCTTTGCAACCATTCTGTAGGTCTCACCAACCAAATGACATGTGCATTAGTAATAAGCATTTACAGGCCCAAAGAAGGCCCGAGTCAGCTTCGGTTAGCTCTGTTAGAAAGTCAAGACTAAAAGATAATATTCAACAGGGAGGAGAATTAGAAAGGGAGGCGGCGGAAAGGAAGGGAAAAAAGAAAGGGAAAAAGGGGAAAAAATGGAAAAATGTAAATAAAGCTGTTGTAAATTAGAAGGGGTGGGAGAGTGGAAAGGAGGAGTGGGGAAGAGGGGGGGAAAACCAAGATATATTATGTACAGGTACAAATTAACTATGATGAATATGATCATTACGTATACATAGTACCAATACATGTTCTTAGTAAATAAAATTAAATAAAAAAAAAACCACAAAAAAGAGAAAAGAAAAAAGCCAAGACTGACTAGATTGTAAAAATCTTTGTTTACACCGCAGAACCCCCAGTTTAGAAAGAAAAGGCTGGCCTGCACATGGCTCCCACTGCTCTCACCCTGTCCAGACTGAGCACACCACTCTCGTCCAGGTTGAAATGTGCCTTAATGCCCTTGGACTCGTAGTCGGGATACTTCTTGAAGCTGTCACCCACACCTTTCAGTTTCACTGTGGTTAGATTCTGAGAGCCAAATACCCTGGATGAGAGAGAGGAGCTTGAGGAGACTGACCCAGGCCACCCTAACTCCAGACTACACATCTTCAGGGCACAAGATGTCACGGGCCCCATTGAGGCCTTGCTCAGAGGGACAGAAGCACTCTCCAGGGAGGCTCTCACCCCAGCTGTAAGCCCAGAGCCTGCCTCCCACTAGGCCACACAGGCTCCTTCCCCTCCCCCAAGCCTCAGGTCCTCTGGCAGCTGTGCCTCCCCCTCCCGGAGCTCCCATCCTGTCCCCCCGCCCCTCACCGAAGATCCTCAGGCCCCAGGAAGCCCAGGTCACCGTAGTTGATGTGGAAGTTGAAATCATGGCTGTAGCGGTTAAAGGTGATGACTTTGCGTTGAGGGTAGGGCCCCATGCGGGAGAAGAGTACACGTTTATTGTGCTTCAGACTGCGGACCCCAGGCTCCTCCTCTGCTTCCCTTGTGAACTCCACCTACGCGGCAGCAGGGAGAAGCACACTGGAGAACCAGCATGGGTCCCAGGGTGGGGATGGGGACAGAAGGGCAAAGGGACAGGCTGAAGCGGGCCAAAGATGAACTCACTCACCAGGATGGGATAGACCACTGCATCTCGGATGACAAACGGCTTCACCTTGAACGCTTTGCTGAGGGCAGCTGCCTGGTACACAGCCCCCATGGCGGCTGCTTCATCTGCATTGATGTTCTTCCCTAGTTCCTCCCTACAAGAGCCCCAAGCATCAGTACCACCCACCCAGGAGGACCTAGCCTGGGCTCCCTCCCCAGGCCTTCCAGCTGCCCAGCCCTGCAGCACTGCCTGGGCAGACGCTGGCCACATGCTCCTGCACCCACACTCACTTGCCCACAGCCTTCAGCAGCACCTCCTGAACTTTGGGGACTCGAGTGGCCCCACCCACCAGGATCACCTGCTCGATCTCATCCTGCAGAGGGGAAGACAAGTGAGACTGCAGGCAGGCAACACCCTTCCTCAGCAGGAACCCTTCCCCTGATGTCCTGCTCACTGCCTGCTAGCACCGCTGCCTCCCCTGCGCCCTCACCAAGCTCATTTCTGCACTCTGGAGCGCCTGCTGGACAGGCCCAGGGACCCGCTCAAACAAGTCTGCACACAACTCCTCAAATTCCACTCGAGTCACTTTTGCCTTGAAGTCCATGTCGTCCATCAGGCCTTCGATCTGGGGGATGATAAGGGATGAGTGTCAAAGAGCTCCTGCCGAGGTCCTGCTCTGTGGGTAGCAGGGCAGAATCAAGGGGAATGAGACTGGGAGGATGGCAGAGCCCCTCTGCCCTTGGGAGTGGAGTTTGCCCTCACCCGGCCCATGTGGGTACCTGGGCCATATGGTCAGCATTGGCACTCAGGACAGTTTTGAGCCGATTGGCCTCCCGCAGCAACTTGGCCATGGCTCGTGGGTTCTCCCGCACATCCTTGGCTCTTTGGCCCTTGCGCTGCTCATTGAAGAGCCCAGCCAGGTGCTCCCGCAGCCGGACCTCCATCTCCAGGCCCCCCAGGGTACGGTCGAACCTGTTTGGGAAAGTGAGCAGGAAAGCGTGGGGAATTCAGTCTTTCCACTGGCACAGGAGCCCGATTCTCATCCCCACATGGCAGCTACCCTTGTTTCATGGTCCCTGTTGCCCCCAGTGCCAAGTGTGGACACACAGTCCATTCTCAAATCTCCACAGCACATGTGACACCTCACTGGGACAGTTCATTCACTCACTCATTCAACAGTAATTACTGAGCATTACCGAGCATCAGCGATGGATGCACCTTTCTTAGAGAGGAGAAACAGGGTTACTAGCACATATATAAGCAGAGCTGCGCTATTCAGGGAGGTCTGGGAAAGCCACTGACGAGGGATGAGTAGGAGTGAATTAGGGGAAGAGAAGGAAGAACATTCCAGAAAGAGAAAGCAGTGTCTGGAAAGACCCCGAAGCAGGAGAGAGCATGGCAAACTCCAAAGGAGGGCAAATGTGCCAGCAGTTAAAGACCAAGAGGACTGAACTACGGGTTATGAACAGCTATGGGAGGCAGAACTTGGACTGGCACAGGGAAAGGTTTAAAGAAATGGTTATAGGGCTGGGGATTTAGCTCAGTGGTTAGAGTGCTTGCCTTGCAAGCACAAGGCCCTGAGTTTGATCCCCAGTACCAAAGGAAAAAAAAAAAGAAATGGGTTACAGTTCAGTCAGGATTCTATTTTTAAATTTGTGTGGTGCAGGAGATTGAATTCAGGGCTTTATATCTGCTAAAAAAAAATTTTACCATGCTGGGTGTGGTGATGCATGTCTACGATCCCATACTCAGGAGACTGAGGCAGAGGACTACAATGAGTTCAAAGCCAGCCCGGGCTACATAGTGAGTTCAAGGATACCCTGAACTACACAGTGAGACCCTATCTCAAAAAACAAACAAGCGAAAAACAAAAAACAAAACAAAACAAAAACATTCTACCACTGAGCTACATCCCCAGCCCATAGATCAGCATTTTAAAGAGAACCTTCAAGGTAGGCATGGTGGCACAGGCCTGTGATCCCAGCACTCTGAGAGGCTAAGACAGGACGATTACAAGTTTAAGCCCAGCCTGGACAATTTAGTGATTTTGCAAGATTCTGCCTCAAAAGAAAATGTAAGGGGATATAGCTCAGTGAGAAGGTCCTGGGTTCAATCCCCAGTACCACCGAAAAAAAAAAAAAACCAAAAAAACTGAATTTGACCTTCTACATATGCCCTACAGCCTCACAAATGGCTCACAAGTTCAGCGATTTCCTCAGAATAAGTTCAGGAAGTTTCCTGCCTTTTGATTTATTTCCCCAAACTGTCCTCCCCTTCTCTCCAGCTTCCCTCTCCTCTTTGGGAGTGGTCCCTCACAAGACTAATGCTTTATCCAGGAAAGCAGTGCTAGAGAGCAAGAAAGAGAAAGCTGCCCTTTTAGGAAGAAAGCCCTGACCTAAGGGTCGCAACATGTTCCCGCTGGCTTCAACCACTGGTGGTACATATGTGACTGTCTCATCCGGTGGCTTGTACCACAGGTGTTAAGTATTTATCAGATGACAGAATTCAGAACAGAACTGCTGGCAGCAATACATAGGAATTTCAGCCCCACTGTGAACATGTTAAGCTCTCCTCCTGGCATCCACTTACCCCACTCCCCGGACCTGCAGTTGTGGTTGCATCCCGGCCTCCTTAGTCTTCACTGTCTGGTAGGTCACGATGGTACACACAGTGCTGCCTGAGCCCATGTCATAGAACATGACATTCTGCGGAAATATCAAGGGAACTGTTAGAGAAAACTTTATCAAAGGCCAGAGGGCCTGCTTGCCCAACTCTCAAAACTGAACAGCTTCAAAAGGGATCAAAAGGAGGTCCCTTTTGCCAAAAGCCAGGTATGCAAAGAAGGTGCAGAACAGGCCAAATGGCCTTCACCTCTGGCTCAGCCATCCTGCGTGTCTGGACAACAGGCCCCTGGGGCTCACCTGTGCGGTGGTGTTGATATCTTTCCGGCGGAAGACACCATAGCTGAGAGCAGTGGCGGTGTTGTCATTGATTAGCTGCAGCACTTTGAGGCCTGCCATGCGAGCAGCCTGCAGTACAGCCCGGCGCTCAGCCTGGTTAAAGAAGGCTGGCACGGTGATCACAGCATCCTTGATGGGCTGCTCTACAGAGGACAAGAGAACAGGATCCCACCAGCTCCACACTCTGGAGCAGTGATGGTGAACCCCTTAGAGTTTTCAATGATACAGCCTGCTGCAGCATGTGTGCCGTAGGTTCGCCACCACTGCCCTTAGAGGATGGTTTCCAACTTAGGCATTACTTTTTTGGGGGGGTGTGCTGGGGATCGAACTCAGGGTCTTGTGCTTGCAAGCACTCTAATCACTGAGCTAAATCCCCAGCCCCAATTTAGGCACTACTAACATTCTGAACCAGATAGTGCTATGCTGTCTTGTGCACTGCAGGACATTTAGAGGCCTCCCTGGCTCCTACCCACTAGATGCCAGGAATACATCCACAGGTGTAACAACCAGGTATATTTTCAAACACTATCAAATGTTCCCTAGGAGGCAAAACTGTCCCCATTTGGGGAATGAATGCTATAGATCCTGGGGCATGTGGCCACCAGTGGCCCCCACCTTGGCACTCACCTGCAAAATCCTCAGCCAGGGAACGAGAGTAATTGAGAACCATGCCCAGCACTTCCTCAGGTGAGAACTGCAGCTGCCTGAGAGGTATGGCAGTAGTTAGTGGCAAGGAAAGCCAAAAATTAAGGTAATTATGGACGAATGCCAATGAGGAGCCCAGAAGGGCTGATGAGCCCATCTTCCCCAACAGAACACTCACGGGCTGATCTGGAAGCGCACAGTCTGCCTCTGAGGGTCAAAGCTTAACTCATGCTCAGGGAAGCGAGCCTGATAAAGGGCCACGTGAGGATTATCTCCCTGCTTCCCTAGGAGGTGCTGGAAGTAGCGCAGTGTAGCCTTTGGGTTTTTGATGGCCTGAAGGAGGTAGAGATGAGCAGCATTTGTGCCTGGACCCAGCACGACTGCCTCTGACTTCACAGATATAGATGCACAAGGGAACACTCTGGGTCTACTGCTCTGGGAAGGGGGCTGCTGTCTCACCATGCCTGCTGCACTGTCTCCAAAGAATCTTTCATTTTCCTTCAGCGTCACAGTCACTGGGGTTTTTCTCCGAGATTCCCTGAGGAAAAGAGACATCAGGGTGTGACCCAGGAACCTACCCACTCTGCAACTCATGGCTCAAGACACTAAAGTCTGGTGTAGGTGCCATGAGGAACACACACCTGCTTGGTGCCCAGACTCCCCCACTGCCCATCTTCAGCACTAGGGCCACCCTTACTTGTTCAAGACAATCTCCATGGGCACTCCAGGTTTGACGATGGCCACCTTCATGGACTCGCTGCCCAGGTCCACAGACATCACTGCCAGTGTGTCTAAAGGGAAAACAGGATTGTCAATTACCCCCCGTCCTCAGGGTTCCCTAGTCAAAGTAAAAGATAACAAAGACTAAGAATAAAAAAGCCTGGTTTCAGCAACTCTATACTTCTGACCAGGAGCTTATGCCCCTTCCCATCACGCATTTATTCTTCCTCTGATCCCTTTACTGAGTACATACCACTTAGTGCCAACAGGTCTGCCAAGAGGATAGCCACCAAGGCCCAACAGGCAAGCCTCCTTGGCCTCTGCCTTCTGACTGTGGCTGCCATTGTGACCCTGGGGGAGGAAGAAAAAAACACTTGTAACTGGATGTCCAACGCGAAGGAGACAGAATCGCATCCCAGAACCCAGAACTGAGAACCTGTAACGTTCATACCTACTGCCTTCTCACCAGGGGCACAGCAGCCTACCTCTTCCTCCCTCCCTCCTGATGAATTCCAACCACTCTAGTCATCCCCAGAAATGTCCATAGAAAGGCCCAAACAAAAGGGCATAAGTCCTCAGCTCCACCACATCTCTAATCAGAGAAGTTAATAGGGCAGGAAGAAGGAAAACAGGCCTTCCACCCACAACACCGGCTTGCTTGCAGACGCCCGGGGTGGGGCCGGGGACCCCTGCTCCACCACCTTCTCACACCTGCAGCTCCCTCGGTGGCCGGGAAAGCCGGGCTGGGCCTGGACAGGAACTGAGGCGATGACGTTGGGAGTTGCGGGGATGGAAGACGAGCCTGTCCCCTCGCCATCCCACTCCCCTTCCCCATCCCACTCCTCGACCCCGCTCCCCACGCAGACGCGGTACTCGGAGCGCTAAGGCTACTCGCCGGGTGGGGATCGAGCACTTGGCGTTCACCAAAGCCTCACCTGACCGAGGCGGCAGAGCGAATCCCGGCTCAGGCCGGCGCGCGGGGCGCGAGGCGCGGGGCCCAACGCACCGGGCGTCCGTGCGGGCCTCACTCCCGCTCCGACCCGCCCCCAGCTAGCACGCTGCTTCCCCTAGGAGCGGTGGCTGGGCCCCTTCCCGGCCCTTCTGGCCTCGGCCCCCACAGCCCCCGCGATGGGACAACGCGGCGCTGACCTACCCACGCGGCCGGCAGCTCGCCCCCAGCTCGCGCCCTTCACAACTCCCCTCGGTTTACAAACTGTTACATTAGCCACCCACCTCTCCACGGCGTCTAGCACACCAGCCGGCCCCGGACGCGGCGCGCGCTCATTGGAGACTCCGCCGCCCGGCCCAGCGCCGCGCGCCTGGACCCGCCCCCGCCGCCCCAGCGCGCGCCCTCATTGGGCCACGTCCTGGGCCCTCCCCCGAGCCGGCCGCGAGGCCAGGCCACCGGTTGTGGCTGAACCGCCGGGACGCACCGGCGATTGGGCCACGTCACGGGCCGGCGCGTTCCGTTTCCTCCTCTCCGGCGCCCGCCCCGGGCACCCGCGAGACCTCTTCCGGCCTCTGGGCTCCGCGCATCGCTGCGGGTGCCCTCAAAAGCCGTGCACTTGGAACGAGTAGGGCATACCGTCAGTCCGGCACCCGGCCCTCTCCTTCCAGTCCCCCGGGGAGCCCGAGCGGAGAAAGGCAATGGCCACCAGCGCCGCCGCAGCCAGCCAAGAGGCGCCCGCTGGCCGGTTGGTACTGAACTGTCCTGGGCTTGGCTAGACCTCAGACAACCGCTGCGCTCCGCGCTCAGTTACTCCAACCCCCTTTATTTTATGGCGGAAATTTAAGCGCAGAAAAAAAGATGTTCGTTGATGGATGGCAGATAAGCAATGTGTGAGTTGCAGAACCCGGCCTGCACTCTGAGCCCGTTCGTATGAAAAAGAATGTTCCAAACTGTAAAGCATTGCACGCAAAAGATGCTGTCGTGAGGCTATATAATTGGCTACGCGTATGTTTATCACCTATGTATTTCTGTTCCATTAATCTTGTACACTTTCCCTTCTCTTTAATTGCTGCTGCTGTAGAATGAAAGCGTCCAGAGTAAGGATACTCTTGGCGTTCCGTACTCCGGTCTCCATTACTGTTTGGTCCTTGGAGAGCGAACTTAGCTGTGGATGAAAATCAACTGCGTGTTTCCCTCTAAATTGATACTTAGCCTCCACAGCAGTCAGTACTCGGGCTTTGTCAAGCCTGAGCTTGTCTAAGATACTGATTAGTTTCTTTCTCTACGTTTTTCATGTTGCTTACATGGAGAGGAGTCTGGTGCCTGTACTTAGGGAAACCCGGCCTATTGTGTTTCCTTTTTAAGACTGGTTCAGGGCTGGGGATGTAGCCGTATTAGAGTGCTTTCCTAGCATGCATGAGGTTCTGGGCTCAATCCCCAGCATTGCCAAAAGTAAATAAAATAATAGTTGTGTTCAAGTAATATAGAGAAATTGATACAAATAAAAAGAAATTCACTTAAAATGTTTATGCGATTTAATGCATAAACAGTACACCATGTGAAGACCATGTAAAGAAAGTAATCTTGGGGCAAAACTCATCCTTGGTTGATCTAAATTCCTTTGACACCAACTACAACCTTCCACTCTGCCCGTAACCGCTGTTAACAGTGTGGTATGGAACCCTCCAGACTTTTTCTTCTGAATTTACACACATACATGCCTCTCTAGAAACATGTAGATTCTTTTTTTTTAGAGGGGGGTGCTGGGGATTGAACTCAGGGCCTTGTGCTTGCTAGGCAAGCACTCTATCACTTCAGCTAAATCCCCAACCCCTATATTTATCATTTTTTTATATTTATTACTTTTAAACAGCAAAGTATGTTATAAAATTATATTGTTTGCAATTTTTTTTGAAACTACTAGGTCGTGGAGCATTTTCCATGTCATCGTAATTCACTCCATTGTTCCCCGGCATGGGGTTGGTTTAGCCATAATGATTGATGTATATGTTCAGTTTCACAAAGATTTTCTTTCTCAATTAACTGTACTAAAAAAAATGAAAAACCAATTAACTGTACTAATAAGATAATTAACCATACTTTTAGCTAATGGTCCAAGAGATTCTTTCCATCCATTTTGAACACACAGTATGCATTTTAACATTTGTTGAGCCTCTGTGATGTGCAAGCATGTGCTAGGTGCTGGCAATCTATATCTATCTCTACATTTTTTTATGCGCTAGGGATCAAACTCAGAGCCTGTGCTTGTAAGGCAAGCACTCTAACCACTGAGCTAAATCCCCAGCTTGGTGCTGGCAATCTAGAAATGGGTCTGAGTTTGTCCTTTCCCTCAGAGATGTAATATGTTGGGAAACAAATATGTCTGTGGTTTCATACACATATTTAAAACCTATTGGGGATTGGGGATTTAGCTCAAGTGGTAAAGCACTTGCCTAGGAAGCACGAGGCTCTGAGTTTGATCTCCAGCACCCTCCAAAAAAATAAATAAATAAAAATAAAAATCAGGAGCTGGGGATTTAGCTCAGTGGCTAGAGTGCTTGCCTAGCAAGCACAAGGCCCTGAGTTTGATCCCTGCCACCAAAAATAAATAAGTAAATAAAAATATGAAAATAAATAAATAAAAACCTCTTGGATGCCAGGTATGGTGGCATACACCTGTAATCCCAGCATTCTGGAGGACGAGGCAGGAGGATCACTGAGTCAAGGCCAGCCTGGGCTACATAGTGAGTTCAAGGCCAGCATGAACTGCATAGGGAGACCCTGTCTCAAAAAACTGGGAAAAAAAAAAAAACTACTGGATTACTGCAGATTGTGAAACTCAGTCTCCCCCATTCTTAGCAGAGCTCCCACCCCCAAAATACCCTTCATGAGAGTTTTGCTGCAGTTGCAGTTCTCAGCCTGTGTATCTGTCCCTCTGAGAGGTGGAGCAGGTACAGGTGCTCTAGGGAGTCACCTGTTTTGTTCTGTGACAAGAAAGGAGAGTGTTTCAGAAGAACAAGTTGTGGAACATGGGAAGTTTTTCACTTGGAACACTTGATTTAGACTGACCTTAGCAGATGAATTCACTCCTTGCCATGAATAACTTGTTAGCTGAGCATGGTGGCACGCTCGTAATCCCAGCCACTCAGGAGGCTGAGGCAGGAGGATTGCAAGTTGGAAACCAGCCTGGGTAACTTAGTGAGACCGTATCTCAAAAAATAAAAAGGGCTGGGGATGTAGCTCAGTGGTAGAGTGCTCTTGGGTTCAATCCCCGGTATCAACTAGTCAACAAATAGAGAAAATAAATTGTTAATAACATTTGAGGGGAAAAAAAAAACATTTGGGGGAGGTGGGGATTTAGCTCAAGTGGTAGAGTGCTTGCCTAGCAAGTGCACAGGCCCTAAGATCTATCCACAGCACCCCCCACCCCGCCAATAACATTTGAGGACTACATCTCTTCCTAGACACTGCAGGAACCCAAGAGGGAAAAAGTTGCTCTCTTAGAGGACATTTGCCAGCTCACAGAAGAATAAAATGAGCACAATGGCAAGGGCATGTGAACATTACAGACCATGTAAATTATGTATGAGCTGAGGGCAATATTGATTGAGCATCCTGGATCCAGAGAATTTTTTTTGAGAGAGATTCTTGATATGTAATTCAGACTGGACTTGAACTCACTGTGTAGCCCAGGCTGGGCTAAAACTTTCAGCAGTCCTCCTGCCTCAGCCTCCCAAGTACTGAGATTACAGGCATGCACCACCATGACAGCCTATATTTTTAAATTATTTTGTTTCACACAAAACATTTCAGAATTTGATTTTGTAACTCTAGGCAGGGAGAGAATCCATTTTCAGCAGAAGAGGAACCAATTTTTTCTTCTATAGTAATGTCTCTAGAATTACAAAAACAAACCAACCTAGTAATTGAAGAAAACTGGAAGAACATAATAGAAACTATCCACAATTCAATTTTACAGATTAAATCACTTAGAATTATGGTGTATATCAATGGATGTATATACTTTAAATTTTAACAGAAGGGCTGAGGCTTTACTCAGTGGTTAGAGTTCTTGTCTCAAAATCACAAGTCCCTGAGTTTGATCCCCAGCACCAAAATAAAAGAATCAAAGCCTACAAAAGTACAATAATTCATTTACCAAAATTACTATTTTTGATAATGAGGGTATATTTTCCTCTTTACTATTATAAAACTCGAACACGTGGGCATGGTGGCTCACACATGCTTGTAATCCTGCACTCAGGAGGTCGAGTCAGAAGGATTGCTGTGAGTTCAAGACCAGCCTGGGCTACACAGGGTCTCGAAACAAACGAAAAAACTGCAACAGATGCTGGGTGTGACAGTATATACATGAGCCCGGCACTCTGGGAGCCTGGGCAGCTTAGCAAGACCCTGTCTCAAAGTAAAAAAGTTAAAAGAAGGGTTGGGCATGCAGCACAGTGCAAAGGCCCTGGATTCATTCCCCAGTACCAGATGGAAAAAAAATCAAAACAAAACAAAAAAACCAAACTGCAATAGACATCTTTAGAGATAAATCTTTATGCAAACCTCTACCTTATTATCTACTTAGGACAAATTCCTAGAAACTGAAATGCTGGCTCATTCTTGTTTTTAGCCATTTGATTCCTTATGTCTAATTGCCTTCCAGAAAAGTTTACTGATATAGACTCCCCAACAGCAGTGAAGGGCACTCTCTGTATCCTCAGTGTCACTAGAATATTAGTTTTGTGTATGTGTGTGCGTGTATGTGCATGTGTGTATGTGTGTTACTGAGGTTAGTACCCAGGGGCATTCTACTACTGACCTACATCCATCCTTTTTTGAGATAGGTCTTATTAAATCACTAAATTGCCCAGGGTGGCCTCCAACTTGCAATCCTCCTGCCTCAGCCCACTGGAGTCCTGGGTTTATGGGTATGTCCTACCAGACCTGGCTATTTCTTGCAGTCTTTCCTTGTTTTTGTTTTTGTTTTTGTTTTTTAATTTCTTGCATTCCTGGCTAGAGATTTAGCTCAGTGGTTAGAGTGCTTGCTAGCAAGCACAAGGCCTGAGTTTGAGCCCCAGCACCAAAACAACAACAAAGAAAAAATCTTCTCTCTTTCTTGAATTCTTGATTTTTTTTTTTTCGGGTGCTGGGGATTGAACTCAGGGCCTTGCACTTGCTAGGTAAGCACTCTACCACTTGAGCTAAATCTGCAAACCCCCCCCCTTTTTTTTTTGGTACTGAGGATCGAACTCAGGGCCTTGTGCTTGCTAAGCAAGCACTCTAACCACTGAGCTAAATTCCCAGCCCCACATTCTTGATTCTGAGTTGTGACTATTTTAATTTTAAACTAAAATCTTGTGTTGCTTCTTTATTTTTAATCCCTTCAGAACTCAAATTCTCAATATGCAGAGCTTCAAGTCTGTACATAGTCATTTTTTGTGTGTAGTTCACCTGCTTCTTCATCTTCCCCACTATACTGAAGTTCTTGAATTTAGACAAGACAAACCCTGGTATATAGTCTGACAAGTATACAGAAAACTATCTAATTAGAGGTTAGGGGACAAAAGAACTCTGATTTTATTTCCAAAGAACTTTCATGTTTTGTGGCCAGAGAGAGTCGTTTTAACTTCTTTGAGGCTGTTTCTTCCCAGGGATAATGATAGCTCTTCTGCAGATGGGTGGTATGACGATTTCAGGAAAAGTGAAAGCACCCTGTTAGGTATAATTTCCTACATAAAATTAAGGATTGGTTACTGTCATACTTTTTATGCCTGTCCCTTAGGGTGGTGGTCAATGACCATGTTTATTCATTTTTATTTATGAGCATGTACTACAATTCCAGACATAGCCAGTGCTCAAAACACGTGTGTTAAAAAAAAAAAAAGAAACACGTGTTAAGTGGGTGAAGGAGAAAAGTAGTAAGTCCGAAGAGGTGCTGTGCATTGCTCTGGAGGGCCCATCTTTGCCTTGGTATCGCTCAATAAGAAGACCCAGAGTGGGAAAAGGACCAAGAGATGGAGGAAGGAAGGAGAGAGGAGAGCGGGAGGAGATACAAAAAGCAATTGAGATGTGTTACACACATGTACCAACTCCCCACAATGAATGTAATCACTATATACTGTGAACATATACACTGTACTGATAAAAATAAAAGGTTACGCTTAAACAAAAGAAGAAGAAGAAAAGAAAAAGAAGAAGACCCAGATTCATACATCAGAGGAAGATCTCTGCCATTGGATGGCAGGGAGAGCACCCAAGAAGTCAACAGGACAACTGTACTGTTCACATCTCTTCTTGCTAGCAGTAGGAAATACGCTGAGAAGTGAAAGTGGATTCAGTCTGCTCTCCATTTGTGCTTCTTCCTATGATCTGGAGTCCTGAAACAGTTCTAATATCAGCAAAGAGGAGCAAAGAGAAGAGAAAAATGAGCTTGGGGGCTGGGGATTGAGCTCAGTGGCTAGAGTACTTGCCTTGAAAGCACAAGGCCCTGAGTTCAATCCCCAGTACCAAAAAAAAAAAAAAGAAAAGAAAGGAAAAAAAAAAGAAAAAGGAAAACGAGATCAAAGTTAGGACATCTGTGGGCCTGGGGGTGGATACAGAGTTTCTTTTTGTCATTTATCTCTTCAGACAAATGGATGATACCTGCCCTTGGACCACACAGGAGAGGGCACAGTCATCCGTTCATTCCTTCAACCAAATATGGAACATCTATCGGGCTCTGCTAAGCCTAGTTCATAGTAAACAAGACACAGCTCTACACTCTGTGAACTCAGGCTGGTGGGAATAAAGGGCATGATCTCCTGAGGCTGGTGAAGTGCTACACACCTGTAATCCTGGCTACTTTAGGGGCTGAGGCAGAACAATTACAAGATCAAGATCAGCCTGGGCAACTCTGCAAGACCCTGTCTCAAAAATTTAAAAAAGGCCAGAGATGTACCTCAGGATTAGAACTTGTGCCTACATACACAAGGCCCTGGGTTCAATCTCCAGGGCCTTGGGGGAAAAAACAAGTACAATATTCTGAGAACAAAAGTTATGTGGACAAATAAACCTCAAAAAAACTAACCACATGAGCTGGGTGTGGTGGTGCATGCCTGTAATCCCAGCACTCACAAGGCTGAGGCAAGAGGATCGCCTACAGTTCAGACAGCCTGGCTCATAGTGAGTTTGAGGCCAGCCTGATTACATGGCAATACCTTGTCTCAACAAACCAACCAACCACATGGCCACATTTACACATGTCCATACTATCTCAAAGTTACACTCTCACTCCTGTGCATAGTTCCTTGTAGCACATAAACAGTATACGCACAGTTATCCACGAGGACAATTCCTACTTCCATAGAAATGTGGGCTAGCTAGAGTTGGGAGTGGAAAGTAGCCAAGGAATATCCTGGACACTCGTCACTTACTAAATCACTGAGCTCTCAAAACTGCCACTTTCAGGCATTTGCTCTGCTCTTTCTCTGTTCCATACCGTGCCACTATAGAAAACCGGAGAGCCGGGCATGGTGGGGAATGCCTGTAATTAATCTCAGTATTTAGGAGGCTAAGGAAGGAGGATCGTCACAAGTTTGAGGCCGGCCTGGACTAAGTAGTGAGACCTTGTGTTTAAAAAAAAAAAAAAAAAAAAAAAAAGCAGGAGAAGACATAAGATTCTTGGAGTTCGTGCCCTTATCAGTACTCCCCAGCTTCCTGAAGAAACACGTTTTGAATGTCCATTAGGAGTCACACACTCTGGCAGGTCTACACAAAAAGACACCGTGGCAGACACAAACTTCTGTTTCTCTACTACGGCTGGAAAACCGGCTTCATGTACATTTTTTCACTTGTCCCCTAAAATAACCCTGTGAGGTCAAAACAATTCACTAAGGCACAGAGGGTTACAAGTCACAAAACGTTTGGCATGACTTTTCTTGCGTCCTTGGTAAACCTTCGTGTTTTACACAGGCGGAAACTGATCCTAGGAGAGGTGACGGATCCCTCTCTTCAGCATCTTCGCCAGGGGAGCTCTAGAACCAGCAAACCACTATATGTAGCCACTGTCTTGCTCGGAGGCCACGAGCTCACCGCCCAACCAGCTCCCGCAAGCTTCCCACCCAGACAACAACGCGCCCGTGCGCGCAAGCTCACTGTTGCTGTCGGTCACATGAGCTGACTCTGCTCACGTGACGTTGCCTCCGGAGGCGGGGCTCCTCAGCTAAGATGGCGGCCTACCTGCAGTGGCGGCGCTTCGTTTTTTTCGACAAGGAGTTGGTGAAGGAGCCGCTAGGCAATGATGGTGCCGCTCCTGGGACTGCCCCTGCCTCTGGATCCACTGCTTCCAAGTTCCTTTGCCTCCCTCCTGGCATCACCGTCTGCGACTCGGGCCGCGGGAGCCTGGTTTTTGGAGATATCCTTCCTTTGGAGCTGTCTCTTCCCTCCCCGGATCCCTGAAGAGATGGAGCTGGAATGAAGTCTATCATAGTAGTTCGTGTTTAGGCCACTTTTCATTAGATGGGAGCTCAGAGCTCTTCTGTGGCTAGGGGACGAAGGAAGTCCCTTCTGAACAATCCTGGGCAAGTCATTTAACCTGTCTAGGGTTCGGTTTCCTTATCTGTAAAAGGGGTGCAAATGCCAATTTGACAAGGTTATTTTTAGATCAGCCATCACAGTAGATATATCTTGCCCTTTAAAGATGAATATGCAGTGTGTCATTTCTCCAGCCTGGTATTGTGGACGAAAAGGTAAATGAGATCAGGAGTTTGTTGCTTTGTTCTCGAGATAAGATGTGGAGAAACCCTTTAAATTTTTCAAGAGCTACATGCATGCTAGTTATTGCCTGTGTTTGGTCTAAATATAATAGAGCCTTAGTGGATGACTGAAATTGCAGAAGTAGGGAAGCCCATAGTGCTGTTTTTTCCTATACAGATGTTCTTCAATTTATAATGGAGTTATGTCCAGATAAACCCATCATAAATTTAAAATATCAAAGTGGTGTATTTAATATACCTAACCTGCCCATCATCATAGTCTAGGAACACTAGACATTGTAGAATATCAGTTTACCCTCATGATCCTCTGGCCGAGTCAGAGCTGCAGCTTGCAGCATCACAGGAGTACCTGTATCAGTCAGGCGGGACAGGACCAAAATTCAAAATTCCAAGTACCATTTCTACTGAATGCATATCACTTTGGCACTTACCCTAAAGCCTATAATCTGTAAATTAGACATAGGAGGAGATTAGCAACAATAACTACTAGTAAGATAGAAATTTTTTTTAAATAGAAAATTTTAACCACATATGGTAATTAAAGTTCAAAGAATGTGGTCTTTCAAAATATTTTAATTCCTGTGCTTGCTTTGGCAACACATATACAAAATATTTTAACTCCTCATTGCACTGTACTGTAGTAATATTTTCAGACCTCAGACTTTGGTTGACTGCTGGTAACTGAAAGCATGGAAAGTAAAACCACAGATAAGGGGGGGATTGCTGTATCACTCCTTGGAAAGGGTGCTCCTTGACTACCCTGTACATATGGAAGGCCAAATCTGGTTCTTGCCTCGATCCCTACAGCTTACGGGCTTCCAGGCCTACAAACTACGAGTGACACACCTGTACCAACTGAAGCAGCACAATATTCTGGCATCTGTTGGTGAGGATGAAGAGGGTATCAACCCCTTGGTAAGTCCTAGAAGGAAAAGACCCAGAAGCCTGCGAATGTTTTTGTTTTTTCTGCTTGTTGTAGGAAGAATAGTGTTGACACGTCTGCGTTCTCGCCACAGGTAAAGATCTGGAACCTGGAGAAGAGAGATGGTGGCAATCCACTCTGCACTCGGATCTTCCCGGCCATACCGGGAACTGAGCCGACTGTCGTGTCTTGTTTGACTGTCCATGAAAATCTCAACTTCATGGCCATCGGTAAGTAGAAGGAGGGCAAAGCTAACACTGCCTGATTCTGTATAAATTTTTTTCAAGTTGTTTCTGCAGCTCATCTGTGTTATTTTCACAAGATCACTTTGTACTAAATTTTGAGGTATTATAGTTTGGAATGGGAAGGTGTTTAATTTTGTTCTTTGGTTTGTTTTTTTCTTTTTGTATCATATACTGGGGATTGAATGAAGGACTTTCACACTGAATTACGTCTCCAGCATTTTTCATTTTGAGATACAGTCTCTCTAAGCTGTCCAGTGGGATTCAAACTTCAGTCCTCCTGCCTCAGCCTCCCAAATGCTGGGATTACAGATGTGTGCCACCGTTCCTGGTTTACTTTTGTTCTTTGAAAATGAGTCAGTGTGCCAGGTGTGGTGGCATACACCTGTAATTCCAAGCTGAGGCTGGAGGATCACTGAGTTTGAGGCCAGCCTGGACTACATAGTGAGATCCTGTCTCAAAAAACAAAAACAAAACAAAGCAAAAGGAAAATGAGGCCAAGTGGAGTGGCACACACCTGTAATCCCAGCACTCAGGAGGCTGAGGCAGGAGAATCACCGTGAGTTTGAGGCCAGCCTGGGCTACATAGTGAGTTCAAAACCAACCTCAACTACATAGCAGGACCCTGTCTCAAAAAAAAAAAAAAAAAAAAGAAAGAAAGAAAATGAGGGGTTGGGGATTTAGCTCAGTGGTAGAGCACTCCCTTAGCAAGCACAAAGCCTGAGTTTGATCCCTAGCACCAAGTGAGTCACTGAGTACCAATATTCAGGTTAACCATTAGAGGAGTTAAGTATGGGGAAAAAGCTTATTCTCTCATACTTACAAAAAGGGTGCAAAAGCTTGTTATTTCAAATGAGAGCCTCAAACAGTCTTTGTCCTGATCATTTCAGTCTCACTGCAGTGCTGATTCGTGCTGTCCAACAGGTTTCACAGATGGCAGTGTTAAACTGAACAAAGGAGACATAACTCGGGACCGGCATAGCAAGACCCAGATTTTGCATAAGGGCAACTATCCTGTTACCGGACTCGCCTTTCGCCAAGCAGGAAAGACCACTCACTTATTTGTTGTGACAACTGAGAACGTCCAGGTATAATCACGGCTACCTCTGTTCTTTTTCTTTTTTCCTCTCTTCTTATAAGCAGGCAACAAGAACCTCTTCATTGATCAGGGAACTAGAGTAAGGAACTGATAGGATGGATAGGACTCTTAAAATTTTTACCATATCATCTTGAATCATTTGCCCAGCTTAATATTTTACTTCTTTAATTATGGGACTAGAAGAACTAGACTTAGGAAAAGAACTCTGGGCTTATAATTAAAAGATGTGATTTTTTTTTTTTTTTAACCTAACTTGTTAAGTGACATTAGACAAGGTACTTTACCTTTCTGGTTTCTGATGCTCTCATTCTCTCAAGAATACTTTTTTTTGTGTGCGGTGCTGGGGGTCGAACCTAGGGTCTTATGCATGCTATGTGTATACTCTACCACTGAGCTGCGCTCCCAGCCCAGGAATACTCTTTTGATGAAACAGTAAAAACAGTAAACTGTATTTCTCTTATCTGCAGAATTCCTGAATTAGGTAGTGGTAACACATAAAGAGAATGAAAGTATGGCACCTGCTTATATACTTAATAGATGAATGATAGTTAATGGAGAATGCAGGCAGCTAAGAGAAAGTCTTAGAGTGCTAGGTGGGGAAAAAGAGCCATATAGATGGGGTGACCTTTACTAAGGCTTAGGTAGTACCTCTTCAAAGGGAGCCCACTAACCTTCTTCTTACTTTCGGCAGTCCTATATAGTTTCTGGAAAGGACTACCCTCGTGTGGAGTTGGACACCCATGGTTGTGGCCTGCGCTGCTCAGCCCTAAGTGACCCTTCTCAGGATTTGCAGTTCATCGTGGCCGGGGATGAGTGTGTCTACCTTTATCAGCCTGATGAACGTGGGCCCTGCTTTGCCTTTGAGGGCCATAAGCTCATCGCCCACTGGTTTAGAGGTTACCTGGTTATTGTCTCCCGTGACCGGAAGGTTTCTCCCAAGTAAGAACTCCAGGGAGAGGGCTGGATTTGTCCCCAGTCACTAACCTGATTTTAATGTCCTAATGCCTAGATGTTCCAATTTCCTACTTTGATGTCATATAGATCACACTTCCACGAAGGCTCAGTTATATGTTTTACTAAAAAAACATTTTTGCTGCACGTATTTACTGCAGAGCCTCGGTGTACTAAAATGCTCTGGGGAATTTAGACCTGGCATTGGGCTTTTTACTTTTTAGCCAAATTGGGTATCCCTAGCATACACAAAGCCCTGGGTTTGGTCCCCAGCAATGCCCCACCCCCTAAAAAAAAAAATTGGGGCAAAGGAGCAAGGGATTGAGTGGTAGAGAAATGGGAGAGTGCTGGGAAGTGCTGAGACAAAGTTCAGTTGGTGTTTTCCAGAGTCACTAAAAGAGGAAGGTGGGGTCTTCTGCATGACAGAAAACTCCCTATTGGACTTTTTTTTTTCCATTCAGTAAGAAGTGCAGTGGCTTACATATATCAGCCATTTGATGATTATTTGTTAAATGAATGGATGTCTGAATGTACTTAATTTTCTACTCCTTTGGCCTGGATTAATTACAGAATCCTAAAGGGCAAGATCAGGATTATGTATTCTGTTTCTACAGCTGCCAACACAATGCTGTGTGTTATGAGATGAGCTGCTAGTAGGGCCAAAGAAGTGATTATTCTGGATGGAATAGGCAGCCTCAATGTCATGGGAAAGGAAACAAAGGGGGCTTAAGACAAAGGTGGCCCAACTATCTGGTGCTTTTTCTTTCTTCCACAGGTCAGAGTTTACCAGCAGGGACTCACAGAGCTCCGACAAGCAGATTCTCAACATCTATGACCTGTGCAACAAGTTCATAGCCTATAGTGCTGTTTTTGAGGATGTAGTGGATGTGCTTGCTGAGTGGGGCTCCCTGTATGTGCTGACGCGGGATGGGCGGGTCCACGCACTGCAGGAGAAGGATACACAGACCAAACTGGAGGCAAGGCTACCAGGTTCCCAGGACTGGCACAGACACCTAGAAGCAACTCTAGGATGAGGTTTCTTAAGTCACCCAGACCCAGGGTGATTTCCTTGGGGTCACAGTCTTAGAGCTTCTTTAGCGTAGGATTACAAAGTAAATGGCCTAGAATGAGGTTTTGGAGGGAAGGAATGGCTAGAAATCCGAGTCCCTTCTTAGGGTTTTGTTTGCAGAGACCCTTACGGGGCAAGGTGATACTGGTTTTGAGGGTACCAGGGAGGTCTATCTCTGTCTAGGATATAGGCAGATTGGCGTTCCAGGACCACCTGGCTTGTGTGATGCAGGCACATTTTGGGAAAGTGTCTTCTCAGGATTTCTACCAATGTTCTTCTCTCTCTCCCTTTCTAGATGCTGTTTAAGAAGAACCTATTTGAGATGGCAATTAACCTGGCCAAGAGCCAACATCTGGATAGTGATGGGCTGGCCCAGATCTTCATGCAGTATGGAGACCACCTCTACAGTAAGGGCAACCACGACGGAGCTGTCCAGCAGTATATCCGGTCAGTCTGGAGGTGCTGAGGAGCATAGCTCTGAGTGCGGAGCTGGGCAGCCAGACAGCCGAAATCTATCAGGGGGAGGGGCTTGAGCACCAGGACTGTTCACTTTTCCTCCAGATACTGATGGCTCAAATGAGAAGACATCTTGTTGCAAAGGGAATATTTAGTGTCAAATATTACATGACTAGTGTGCAACTGAGCTGATAATTCTCATTTTAAACTTTAGGTTGACCTTTGTTAATATTCCTTTGTTAATAGTTCTGACTTTTTTAAAGAAAAAAGGTACTAATTGGAATTTCTGTGCCAGTAACAAGTATAATAATGCTATCTACCCTTTTCCTAGCCTCCCTAGAATCTCTCTTGTCAGTCCAATTTATTTTTTTATTTTTTATTTATTTATTTATTTATTTATTTTTGGTGCTGGGGATCAAACTCAGGACCTTGTGCTTGCCAGGCAAGCACTCTAACCACTGAGCTAAATCCTCAGCCCTCTTGTCAGTCCAATTTAAGAACCAGTGCTAGCCACTCTATTCTCTCTTGCATGTGGCCCACCCTCACAGTGTAAGGTGTATTTCTTTTTCTACTTTTACTTGGCCCAAATTTGGTCTGCAGAGCCTGTTTCTTTTCCTACCTTTAATAAAACTTTGCTACCATAAAAAAAAAAAAAAAGTGCTTACTGGGCACATGCTCATTCTCAGAGGTTGAGGCAGGAGGATTGTAAGTTGAAGCCCAGCCTGGGCATTTTAACAACTTAGGGAGACCCTGTCTCAAAATTTAAAACTTTCGAAAAAGGCTCAGAATGTAACTTAGTGTGAAGGCCACTGGTTCAATCCCCAGTATCAAAAAAAGAAAAGAAAAGAACTGATGCACTGGCACTGGAGCCTTGCTATTTGGTGTGGTTCACAGTCTCAAACCACTGATACTACCTGGGATTTTGTTAGAAATGTACACTCTTAGGACTCACCCAAGACCTACAGAAACAGAAATGGCATTTTAACAAGATCTTCAAGTTGATTCTTATGCACATGAGTTTGAGAAGTACACTGATCCAGGTACTGTTGATGCCCACATCTCCCTAGAACCATTGGGAAGTTGGAGCCGTCCTATGTGATCCGCAAGTTTCTGGATGCCCAGCGCATCCACAACCTGACTGCCTATCTGCAGACCCTGCACCGACAGTCCCTGGCCAATGCTGACCACACCACCTTGCTCCTGAACTGCTATACCAAGCTCAAGGACAGCTCAAAGTTGGAGGAGTTCATCAAGGTGCAGGCTGGTGTTGGGAGGGACAATTCCTAGAGGGACCCACTGAGCATATAGTGGCTCCACCAGGGTTTGTCTGTCTGTCCTCAGCAGGATAGGGCTGACTTCATTTAAGAACCAGCATCCTGGGGCTGGGGATTTATCTCAGTGGTTAGAGTGCTTGCCTAGCAAGTACAAGACCCTGAGTTTAATCCCCAGTGCACACACACACAAAAAGAACCAGCATCCAGTACTATGTAAGTGGGGAAGCGGAGCAACTATTCATTTTAGTTTTCTTTCATCTCCCCTCTTGTTTTATGATGCCAAAACTTTCCATGGTATGTAAGACTAAGGAAGTGGCATTAGGAAAGCTCTGTGTCACCAGAAATGGCCGTTAGTTAGAAACTCTGAAAAGGCGACTAGCGTATTTTCAAAGTATGAAGCCAGGTGGCAGACACCTGTAATCCCAGTACTCAGAAGGCTGAAGCAGGAGGATCACTGTGAGTTCTACCAGCCTGGGCTACATAGTAAGCTTAAGGCCAGCCCAAGCTACATAGAGAGACCCCGTATCAAAAAAAAAACAAAACAAAAACATGGATTTCATTATCATTTCAGGAATGTGTCTTAATCTCAGATGCCTGTTTCCTCTCCCTTCTCCAGCCACCTCTGTGTGAATGATTTTGTATAATGTCTCCCTGGCAGACAAAGAGTGAGAGTGAAGTCCACTTTGATGTGGAGACAGCCATCAAGGTCCTGCGACAGGCTGGCTACTACTCGCATGCACTCTATCTGGCTGAGAATCATGCACATCATGAGTGGTACTTGAAGATCCAGCTAGAGGACATTAAGGTGGGTGAGGTGGAGTCCTGGACCGATGAAAGTGCTTCCTGGTGGGTGAGGCAGGAGTGGGTGCTCCTCTGCCCTTTATCTCCACAGAATTATCAAGAAGCCCTTCGGTACATCGGCAAGCTGCCTTTTGAGCAGGCAGAGAGCAACATGAAGCGCTACGGCAAGATCCTTATGCACCATATACCAGAGCAGACAACCCAGTTGCTAAAGGGCCTTTGTACTGACTATCGACCCAACCTGGAAGGCCGAGGCGATAAGGAGGCGTCAGATTGCAGGGTAAGACCTGGGGCAGTGGTGGCAAGCGTATAGCACACATGCCACAGGGGGCTGTTTGTATCAGTGAAAGCCCTAAGAGATTCGCCATTTCTGACCCGGGGGAATAGCACTGGCAGTAGGGATTACTTTAGGGGACCCACTCTCTCAGCCTCCTCTCTCTTTCCCCCATCCCAGGCCAACTCTGAGGAGTTTATCCCCATCTTTGCAAACAACCCTCGAGAGCTGAAAGCCTTCCTGGAGCACATGAGTGAAGTGCAGCCGGACTCGCCCCAGGGCATTTATGACACACTTCTTGAGCTGCGGCTGCAGAACTGGGCCCATGAGAAGGATCCCCAGGTGAGGTCTTGACAGAGCTGCAGGACGTTCTAGAAAGAAGTTTTTTTGTTGTGTTGTTGTTTTGAAACAGGTCTCACTATGTAGTTCAGGCTGGCCTTGAATTCACCATGAAGCAGAGGATGGCCTTAGAATCAAGACAATCTTCCTGCCTCAGCCTCCCAAGTGCTGGGATTACTGACATGCACTACCACACTTAGCTGACAAAACTGTTCTTGTGCTGGGGGCATTGCTGGGTGATAGAGTGCCTGCCATGAAGCTCTGGGTTCAACCCCCAGCACCTCAAAAAAAAAAAAAAAAAAAAAAGTAGTTCTTGCTGTCTCCATTTTTTTTTTTTTTTCAGTGCTGGGGATCGAACTCAGGGCTTTGTGTAGTGCTCTACCACTCAGCTAAATCCCCAGCCCCACTATCTCCATTCTTGTATCTTTGTGGCTGCCTTTCACTAGGCCAGTGACACCTTAATCCTCCAGCTAAGTGTCCTCAATGAAGAGGAAATTGGACTGATGGAAAGTGATTGTTGATTGGCCTTGTCCCAAGAGACCTTGCGATTTTCTCCTTATGTCCTTCCCTAGGTCAAAGAGAAGCTTCACGCAGAGGCCATCTCCCTGCTGAAGAGTGGCCGCTTCTGCGATGTCTTTGACAAGGCGCTGGTCTTGTGTCAGATGCATGACTTCCAGGATGGAGTCCTTTACCTCTATGAGCAGGGGAAGCTGTAAGTGTGGAGATTTCCAGAGAAAGGGCAAGATCCAGATAATTTTCCAGGGGCAGCCACTGAGGTGTGCCCTTCCCCCGGCCCAGGTTCCAGCAGATCATGCACTACCACATGCAGCATGAGCAGTACCGGCAGGTGATCGCTGTGTGCGAGCGGCATGGAGAGCAGGACCCCTCCCTGTGGGAACAGGCCCTCAGCTACTTCGCCCGCAAGGAGGAGGACTGCAAGGAATATGTGGCAGCTGTGCTCAAGCACATCGAGAACAAGAACCTCATGCCACCCCTGCTAGGTGTGTGGGACAAGACGGTGGGCGGCAGGCTGCTGACACCTGGGGGCTCTGTGGCAAGGTGCTTTTCGACTCTGTCCAGTGGGTGCTGCTTGGTTTGTTGTCTTATTTCCTCTCTGACTTCATTCCTAGTGGTGCAGACCCTGGCCCACAACTCTACAGCCACCCTGTCTGTCATCAGAGACTACCTGGTGCAAAAACTACAGAAACAGAGCCAGCAGATTGCGCAGGATGAGCTGCGAGTGCGACGGTACCGAGAGGAGACCACCCGGATCCGCCAGGAGATCCAAGAGCTCAAGGCGAGGTACCAGCATCTGCATGTGTGGAGGAGTGCAGGGGTGACCATGGGCTTCACAGGGTGTGGATAGTACACTTTCCTAGACAGACAATTGTATATAGTATGTTTGAGCATTTTGTTTCTTTTTTTTTTTTCATTTTATTTTGTAGTGCTGGGGATTGAACCAAGGGCTTCCTACATGCAAAAGCACATACTATACCACTGAGCTATGTTCCCAGACCTCTGTTTTACTTTTTCCTTTTTCTTTTTTGTTTGTTTTGTTTTTTGAGAAAGGGTCTTGCTATGTAGTCCAGGGTGGCCTTGAGCTCATGCCAATCCTCCTGCCTCAGTCTTCCAAGTGCTGGAATTACAGTCATGTGCAACTTGCCAGTTATTTTACCTTTCTTTTTTTTTTTAATTTTTAAAAATTTTTTTGGGTGCTGGGAATCGAACTCAGGGCCTTGCACTATGGAGGCAAGCACTCTACCACTGATCTAAATCCTCAACTCCTATTTTACCTTTCTAAACACATACCTGAGTATGGTTGGAAACCATTCTGAAATAAAAAATTAGCTTTAGAAAATGCAGAAAGCAGATAATTTAGAATTCTTTTGGTGCTGGGGATCAAACCCAGAGCCTTGTGCTTGCTAGGCCACTCTACCACTTGAGCTAAATCCCCAACCCAATTTAGAATTCTTTATGACAGACATTATTCCCAAATCGCAAGCCTTATCTGCCCTTAACATTATTTAAAATTTTTTTTAACATTATATAAAAATTTTTTGTGTGGTTTATTTTTTTGTTTGTTTTTTGAGACAGGGTTTCACTATGCAGTTCAGGCTGGCCTTGAACTCACTATGTAGCCCATGCTGGCCTGGAACTCGTGGCAGTTCTCCTATTTCAGCCTCCTGTATGCTGGCCACCACGCCTAGTGAACATTATAAAATGTTTGTTAGACAACGATAGCTTTCTCATTCCATAAGTACTTACTGAGCTTCTATTAGGTTGTAAGCAGTATTGTGAACAGGTCAGAGGAGTCCTGCTTTGTACTGGGTATAGCTCAGTGGTAGACACTTGCCTGGCAAGCACTAGGCCCTGGGCTCTATCCCCAGCAGCACAAAAAAAAAGTCCTACTTTCTTGGCACTCAACATGATTGAGGGAAAAAGAAACAATAAACACCTTAAGCAAGCAAACCCCATTACAGTGTGTTCCTGATAAGTTCTAAGGAGAAAATTAACTGAAAAAGGGTGAGAGGCAGGGAGTCACAGATGGTCTGTGGGTACCGCAAGCACTGTGCTGCTGAACTATACCTCCAGCCACCACCCTCCACTTCCTTTTTTTTCTGCAAATCAGTGTCACAGTTTTGTTAAGGAAGGCAGGAAAGACCTCACCGAAAGGGTATACACTTTGAAAGGAATTTAGTGCCAGTTGTGCTGCTTGAAAAGAATCTTTTCTCCTGGGTTACTTGTGCTTGCCAAGATTCACTGGAGGTGTGGGGCAGTTGTCCTATTTGACTTCTTTTAGACGGTAAGAAGAAGAAAAAAAAAAGAAGGTAAGAAGAGCATATCTGGGTCCTTCCTCCTCCACACCAGCTGCCTTCTGTCTCTCCTGGGCTCTTGGCCCTGCCCTCACTCTTTGCCACTCATTTCTGGTGTCCCTTGCCTGTAGTCCGAAGATTTTCCAGAAGACCAAGTGCAGCATCTGTAACAGTGCCTTGGAGTTGCCCTCAGTCCACTTCCTGTGTGGTCACTCCTTCCACCAACACTGCTTTGAGAGTTACTCGGAAAGTGACGCCGACTGCCCCACCTGCCTCCCTGAAAACCGGAAGGTCATGGATATGATCCGGGCTCAGGAACAGAAGCGAGATCTCCATGATCAGTTCCAGCACCAGGTGAGCATGAGTGGGCTGGATAGGACAAGGGGCTGCCACCAGCATCAGAGGCCCCAGAGCACTGCAGGGCTTGTTTCCTTTTTTCCTCCTCAGGTAGGAAACAAGCATTTTAGTCCTGATTCTTACTTCCTCCTTCCTCTTTCCCTGCAGCTCAAGTGCTCCAATGACAGCTTCTCTGTGATTGCTGACTACTTTGGCCGAGGTGTTTTCAATAAATTGACTCTGCTGACCGACCCTCCTGCAGCCAGACTGACCCCCAGCTTGGATGCTGGACTGCAGCGGGACCTGCTTATGCACTCCAGGAGGGGCACTTAAGTGGCTCAGGGGAAAGCGCAGCTGGATAGAAATGGGACTGAGCCGGCTGTGGCTGCACAGAAGGGAGGCAGACATGCACATGGCTCCAGTCTGAAATGATGCCACTGCCCTCAGGACTCAAGGGGACTTTCTTTTCCTGCTACCTTTTTGTCAGCCTGCTGTCCCTCCCATTGACTAGCAGTATAGAGTATTCCAGACTAGCTGGGGAGGGCATCCCAGCAACCACAGAGTATGGACAATAGCTACTTTATTCTCTATTCAGGAGCACCAGGCTGTGCTTGGGTCCTTGCTCAGAGTCTAAAAATAAAAGAATATAATGATGCAAGGGCTGAAGGATTTATTTTTGTTGGTTTTTTTTTTTGTTGTTTTTTTGATACAGCATCCCACCCTGTAGTTCAGGCTGGCCTTGAACTCACTATGTAGCCCAGGCAGGCCTCAAACTCTCAGTGATCCTCCTGCCTCAGCCTCCTGAGCACTGGGGTTACAGGCATGTGTCATCACGCCCAGTGAGGCTGTCGACTAGTTTTTGCTTTGTTTTGTTTTTTGCGTGCTGGGGTTTGAACTCAGGGCCTTGTGCTTGCTAGGCAAGCACACTACCACTTGAGCTAAATCCCCAACCCTTGTCAGCTAGTTTTATGTTACTGGGCATCCCTGTGTAATCTAGGTAATACTTCCTGTTAGAAAATTGTTCCAACAGGATTATTTAACTGAAGGGAGTAACATGGACATTGTAATATAGGTAGCCTTCAAAAATGCAGTACTGCCAGGCATGGTGGCACATTGTAATCCCAGCAGTCTGGGAGGCTGAGACTAAAGTGATTTAGCAAGACCCTGTCTCAAACTAAAATATACAAAGGGTGGAGAAAGGACCATAAAGTCTCAGTAGCTCAGTATGAAGACCCTAAGAGTCTATCCCCTAGCACCCAAGATAATACATAATGTGGTACTGGCACTCTCATTTCACAGTTGTGTTTTTAGGCATAACCTGTAATTGCTCTGAACCAGTTTCCTCATTTTTAAAAACACAAATGCTGAGCCGGGCATGGTGACACACCTGTAACACCAGCAGCACTTAGGAGGCACGAAGATTGTGAGTCGGCAAGCCTGAACTACATGGCGACCGTCTCATAAAAAAGTAAAGAGCAGGCAAACAAATTTTGCCTACTTCAGAGTGGTAGCAAACCTAAATTTGGATGTAGCAGAGTGCCACATAAATTGCACTGATTACCTGTGCCACTCGGGGAGCTGAGGCTGTAGTATTAAGCATGAGGAGCCTTCTGGAACAGCCTTTTCATTTCTCAATGATGAAAGCCGCTCAGCGTGGAACTCGGGGGTGGGGTCCGCTCTGACGTTAAAGGCTCTAATTTCTGCCCACAGCAAGGTCCCTCCCCTCTGAGGGAGGGTGACTGACGTGACGCAGAGACCCGCAGGTCCTGCAGTACCTTGTACTTCAAACCCAGTATTTAGGGTTAATAGAGCCTCCTTTTCCTCTGGGGCATGACTGCTTCACTGACAGGCCTTAGACAGGCCGTAGGAGTGGACTGCAGATAAAGTGTAAGTAGAACTGGCAGCGTACTCTGCCCTCTGACCGCAGATTTTCCTGATACGAGAAAGGTGGTAGCCGGGCGCGGTGGCTCACGCCTGTAATCCCAACTCCTCCCCAGCTCCTCGGTAGGCTGAGGCAGGAGGATCGCAAATTTGGGGCCAGCCTGGGAGTGCGACCGTTTCAAAATTTAAAAAAAAACAAAATTTTTTAAAGGGCCAGGGATGTGGCTCAGCGCTGCCTGCCTTCAATCCTCAGTACGGACAAAAAAAACAGAACAGATCAAAAAGGAAGAGACGGTAGGCCTCAGCGTCAAACATGACGTCTCTAGGTTGAAAGGGAGCCCACCTTCCAGGCAAGCGGCGTGGACCCGGGCTGGGGTCAGCTAGGTTCTAATTCCCGCCCAGAGCAGGATCCCTCCCCTCCGAGGGAGGGCGCCGGACGTGACGCAGAGCCCTGCGCACGCCCTGCAGTCAGGCCGAAGGACAGGCTGGGCCACATGTGCTCCCGGTTCCCGCCGGCTCGACTCCCCGGTTCCACGAAACACAAGAGACCTTAGCAGCACCGCCCGGCCTCCTTCCTCAGTGGAGCCATGTCTGGTAACGGCGACGCGGCTGCAACGGCGGTGAGTCCTGAACGGGTGACCCGCACTCTTGGGGTTTCCGGGAGATCCGTGCAGCGATTGGCTCCAGGTTGCCCATCCTCTGTCGTCTATTGGTCGAAATGGCTACCCGTCACTCCCCCTATACCCCTCCCGTTGGTTTTTAAAGGTCCAATAGGGGCTATCAGTAAGTAGTGGGTGCTAGTGAAAGAGTAGTCTGTTGAGGAACCCCTCGTCCCTGCAGGCTTCTGGGTGGGCTTCTGGCCCCAGCCCGGGATGCTTGGCTGTAGTTCGTCTATTTGTCTACACAGACAAAGTCCTTTCACACTGTACGGTCCGGGGTGGGTGCAACCACGTTGGAAGACATTCCACTTCTGATGGAGGAGAGCACTCCCCCAAGTCTCCGAACTGCACACAAACATCTCGGGCCTTCTCCCTTTCTCCGTTATAGCTGTCACCCAGCCCCACCCCACTCTCAGAGTCCCCAAATGTGACACACCCACTGCGTTACTATCGTGGGAGGGGCCACCTCTGGCCCTCCCATGCGTGCGGAGCCCGCTTGCTGAGCTGTGGGCTTGTGCATTTGCAAACTGCAGGCCACTGTGGGTTTGAGATAAGACAGAGATAGGGCAGCTACTTATCGCCTCCTGCCCAGCCTGCTGTGAGCAGCGAGATGATTCTTTGCTAGTGCAGACATTCCAGAGCCCTGGGCTAGGAGGAGGAAGATCTGGATTCCGCATCCACGCTCTGCCCATTATTAGTTGTGTGACCCTCAGCAGATCGTTTCACCTCTCAGCACCAACCTTGCTTCTGTAACATCCTGGGAGAAGTGCAATAAGATTGTTGTGAAGATAGTATGCAAAAGCAAATGCTGTAGCATATAAGTGCTTGATAATTTGTTTTTTTGTTTAGACAGAGTCTTGCTGTGTTTCCCGGGCTGGTCTCGAATTCCTGGGCTCAGGTTGTCTTCCTACTTTAGCTACCCAAGTGCTGGAACACAGGCGAGTTCCAGTGTGCCTGGCAAATACTTATTTTTTTAATGGAACAAAGTGATTTGATTGTGCTCTTCAGATTCAGTGAATTTAAGTGATTGTTTAAACCTAGCAGTTCTGGGTCCTTAGATTCCTTTCTGTGGGCTCGAATTCTAGTGGCCATGATTTCAAGCCTAGTCAAATGTGCAAAGGGTCTCTGAGAGTTGTTGTATTGGAGTGATCATGGAGTAGAATAGAGTCCAGGGGAAGCAAGCTCTCCCCTCCTCCACAGGCCCCACCTGTGTGGCGGCAAAAGAACCCTATGGGGTGAAGACCTCAGAGCAGGGAAAGTTGACATTTTCTACAGTTGCTCCTGCCTGATGTAGAAATAGGAAACTGTGTGTCAGACTGAAGAACCTTTGGTGAAGGTACCCTGGCGGGAGGAAGAGGTATGTCCCTTGGAATTCTTGGCCTGGGCTCTGATAGCCATTTACTTGTTGGCAAAACTAAAAGCAGCACTGCAGACAAATGAACAAACGTTGAGCAGTTCAGCCTCACCATCTTATACGATTTCGGAGGCAGAAGAAACTTCATTTCATAGATGAACCTATAGGCCCTGATGGTGTGATGTACCCAAGGTCACCTAGCTAAGAGGCTAAGCAGGACTGAGCATCAGATCAGTTGACACCAGCACTGTAAACGTGCATTCTATCCAGATTAAGGGATCCTTAGTGTGGTAGCTGTGGGTAACTCTTGGCATCTGGGTGCCACTGAAGCGTTCTTGAACACCAGCTCTCTTATGGATAGTGAGCCTGTCTGCAAGCAATGTATGGCTATAGCTGCCCTGCCCCATCCAGCTGCAGGCCCCACCCTTCCCGTAGCCAGGCTGATGGGCCTTATCTCTTTACCCACCCGGCTGTGTGCCGCACTCCCACTGAGACCTGCCTTGGCCAGGGTGAGCCTTGGGGTTCAGTGTCTTGGTTACTATCGCAGCAGCAGCAGATCCAAGTGTTGCTTCCCTCCAGTCTTTGCTACTCTGGATCCCAGAGAAGAGCAGAACTAAGGAAGGTAGAAGAACTTGTCTTGGAGATTTTGTCCAGTCTGAGACTCACTGGCCACACATAGGCCAGAGGCTGAGGTTTCTTTCTTCTGAACCAGTGATTCTGGTTCTTGGACAAGCCCTTGAGGAACACAAGGAACAGAGCAGACTGTAACCCGGGGACTTTTTCTGCAGGAAGAAGACACCTCAAAGATGAGAGTGATTCGAGTGGGTACCCGTAAAAGCCAGGTGAGTGCAGAAGTACAGACACAAAGTGGAAGAGGTTTATCAGAAGAGGCCTAGTGCTCACAGAGTCACAAATTGAGGGGGCCCAGAGGGTTAGTTCCCAGCAAAGAGGAGACAAAGTGGCTGGGTCTAAATCCAATGGGGAATGGCAGATTACTTGCTATGGAGAGATAGCTGCTGGCCATTGTTGTCGGTGTGCAACAGACTCCCAGGCCAGCCCCCTCTCCTTTCCAGGTGAGAATTCCAGTCCCTTCAAGATCTCACTGATGCTGAGGATTTGAGCTAGGGTTGGCTGGGGAAGGGAAGCACTAATTGGAATCTCTGTCCCTAGCTGGCTCGCATACAGACGGACACTGTCATGGCAATGCTGAAAGCCTCATACCCTGGCCTGCAGTTTGAAATCAGTAAGTTTTCTGGAGAAGAGTGGAAGTTAATGGGAAGCCAGTACACTGTGTGTAGGGGGCATAGTGTTTCTGGCTTTGGCTATGACCAGAGCAGGGGTCCCTGTTTCCAGAATCACTCTTGGCTGCTCCCAGTCGGAAGGCTGTCCTCCCTGAGCACCTGTAATTCTCACTGCCTGGGCTGGCCTTGAATTTTTTTTTTTTTTGGTACTGGGGATCAGGATCGAACTCAGGGCCTTGTGCTTGCTAGGCAAGCACTCTAACCACTGAGCTAAATCCCCAGCCCTGGCCTGGAATTAATATCCTTCTACTGGATCTTTTTCTGAGTATGTCTGCTCCCCTCCTGTGTCCTCCTATATCGTACATTCCTGGAGAGCAAGGTCTAGCGCTTATGGGTTCTCTGTCCCCACCATGAATTTTGGCATTTAGAGGTGGACACTGTAGGGGCTCAATAAATGGTGATTAATCATTACCTAACTGATTGACTCTCCTTAGTTGCTATGTCCACCACAGGAGACAAGATTCTTGACACTGCACTCTCCAAGGTAACATCTTCTCCCCCAGTCCCCAGCCCCTCTTGTTTTTCCTTCCCCAAGAGAGTCACTCAGAGGTTCTTTCTCACCTGACAGATTGGAGAGAAGAGCCTGTTTACCAAGGAGCTGGAATATGCCCTGGAGAGGAACGAGTGAGTGAAGACAGGGGAGCACAGCACCCCTGGGTCTCTTACCGGGATCCACATATCAACAAGGCTGTGCTGGCTTAGACTGTCACATAGGCTGGGGGCTCATAAATGGGATTCAGGCTTCAGGAAGGGAGAGTGTCCTGGTTCACAGCCTCCAGCTGGTGTGCACGAATGGCTGGGGGAATGGGGTAGGAGGCAGGCAGAAGGACAGCAGGTCTGGAGGTCCCGAGGGCTTGGGAAGACCTGCTTCCTGAACCACCCTGGGCTTCACCACTGAAGTAGAGCAGCATTGCATGAAGGAGGATAGGGCTGCTTGCTCAAACCCCTTCTCCTTGCCCCACTCTCCTGTCTTGTAGAGTGGACCTGGTTGTTCATTCCCTCAAGGACCTGCCTACTGTGCTACCTCCTGGCTTCACCATTGGAGCCATCTGCAAGTAAGAGTTGTGCAAAGCAGCGGGCCTGGGCAGGGGCTGGACCCCGGAGGAGCCTCTGCTTTTCCCTCTGGGACTTGAGCCTCTGCCTTGAAGGCAGTCTGTCCTTGAGCATGGAAGAAAACTCAGAAAATGTCAATTAGTTGGCTATCGAGAGGAAATGGTTGTGACCTGAGTCATAGTCTTTCCCTTGTTCCATGACCTTCCTCTTCCCCCAGGCGGGAAAGCCCCTACGATGCCGTTGTCTTTCACCCAAAATTCGTGGGGAAGACTCTGGAAACTTTGCCAGAGAAAAGGTGAATGTGACCTGGGCGGGCACCTGGGTGGGATGTGCACAGAAGATGGGATAGGAGGAGGAGAGAAAGAATAGGGCTGCCTCGTGTTAAATCGGATTTTAAATCCTCTGTGTGGGCAGTGTGGTGGGGACCAGCTCCCTGCGGAGAGCAGCCCAGCTGCAGAGAAAGTTCCCGCATCTGGAGTTCAAGAGCATTGTATCCTTTTAGAAGAAGAAGTGGGCATCAGCCAAGGAAGAAGACAGTCAGAGGACCCAGGGAGTCTTGAGAATGTAAGGGGCTTCCAAAGCAAGAGGCCCGAGGGGGCAGCGAGCTTTCCATCCACACATCCATCTATCCATAGTCCTTTAATATTTTCTTAGCCCCAGGCGGGTCCCTGGCACTGGGCATAACACTAAGATAAACATTTGTCACTTATATAGAGTTTACATTTTAGATAGACAGAACAGTGATTACTTTGGGCGGGTACAGGGTGCCTCCCTTTGTTTTTTTGGGTGCTAGGGATCGAACTCAGGGCTTTGCACTTGGTAGGCAAGCACTCTAAACACTGAGCTAAATCCCTAGCAGTTGAAACAGAGTCTTGTTATGTAGCTCAGGCTGGTTTTGAATTCACTGTGTAACCCAGGCTAGCTTCCAATTTGCAGCCATCCTCCTGCCTCAGCCTCCTGAAGCTGGGATTATAGGCATGCGCCACCACACCCAGCTTCATAAAATTGATTTTGAAAATAGTATGTGCTAAGTGCTCCAACTGGCAGAATAGGGAATCCTCTGGAAGCATGCAGCTGGAACATTCAAAAACATACTTGCTGGTCAGGAAAACTTGCCAGAAGTCTTGTAAATTTGGGCAAGTTATTTAACCTCTCTGTATCATTGTCCTCATCTACAAAGTGGGCTGTGATACCTACCTCATAGGGTTTTGCGAAAACACAACGAGTTGATGTAAGGAAGGCACTTTGGAACAGCACAGTGAAAGTGGTAGCTGTGCTCACAAAGCTGAACTGCAAATGAGCAGTCAGCCAACTCACATGGAGGGAAAGGTTTAGGCAGAGTAAACTTCTTGTGGCTCCTGTTGGTCCTTAGCATCTCTCCACAGCGGGGGAACCTCAACACCCGACTGCGGAAGCTGGATGAACAGCAGGAGTTCAGTGCCATCATCCTGGCCGTTGCTGGCCTGCAGCGCCTGGGCTGGCAGAACAGAGTGGGCCAGGTAGGGCTGCCCCTCTCCTTAATCTGAATCCCTCCTGCTTGTCCTCTCTTTTTGAGCACTTACCTTTAAAACTACAAGCCATAAACAAGTCCCAGGCTAGGAATTGCGGACCCCAGGCTTTCTAGATGAGAGGCACGCCCCATCTCACTGCTGGGTGCTTTGGGACACCCCCATCCCCACCGTTCTGACTGCCTGTTCTGGTTCCACAGATCCTGCACCCTGAGGAATGTATGTATGCTGTGGGTCAGGTGAGCTTGACCGAGGAAGCCACTTGTTAATGTGCCCTTCTCTGTTCTCCACAAAGAAGCTGGTCTCACAGCCTTAGGCACATGCTTCCTTGGGATGTTACTGGCCCAGAAGGACCTGCAGAGCAAGTGGAGAAGGGGTGGTTCCCATCCTTAGCACTGTTGGCCGGGGAAAAATCAAGCCTGATGTTTTTCCATCAGGGGGCCCTGGCTGTGGAAGTACGAGCCAAGGACCAGGACATTTTGAATCTAGTGGGTGTGTTGCATGATCCTGAGACTCTGCTTCGCTGCATCGCTGAAAGGGCCTTCCTGAGGCACTTGGTAGGGCCTGCGCTGCCCTGGGGATCGGTGGGGACTTGGGTAGCTGGGAAGGGCAGTGGGGAGATTTCTCAAGTGAGTGCTGTATGTGTAGTGGTAACTCATTGTTGAATGCTGAGTGTGGAGAGGACCCAGCCTGGGCCCAGCAGTTATGTCCTGAGGTCTGTGGATCTGCAGGCTGTGGTCACAGGGTGGCGTTAAGGGCCCTTGGCACTCACAGGAACCTCTCATTGCAGGAAGGAGGCTGCAGTGTCCCAGTGGCAGTGCACACAGTGATGAAGGATGGGCAGGTAAACAGGGAAGAGTGAGTGGGGGACAAGGAAGAAAGGACTGTGGCATTTCTCCCTGAGCATCCCAGATGTCTAAGCAGTCTTCTCTCAGAATATGCTGAGGCCACCATTTTCTTTCTCAGCTGTACTTGACTGGAGGAGTCTGGAGTCTTGATGGCTCAGATAGCATGCAAGAGACCATGCAGGCTACCATCCACATCTCTGCCCAGGTACCCAGGCTGGAAGGTGCAGGAGGGAGTGAAAAGAATGCATGTAGTCTTTCCTTTCATGCTCACCAATCCCATTCCCTGCCCTCATCCAGCATGAAGATGGCCCAGAGGATGACCCCCAGCTGGTGGGCATCACTGCCCGGAACATTCCACGAGAAGCCCAGCTGGCAGCCGAAAACTTGGGCATCAGCCTGGCCAATTTATTGCTAAGCAAAGGCGCCAAGAACATCCTGGATGTTGCACGGCAGCTGAATGATGCCCACTAACTGTTCTGTGGGGCACAGTACCTGGGCCACCAGTTACTGTGCCTACACCTGGCCTTTGGTGCCTTGTGCTCGCTAACTGGGGTGTGATTATCCCAAACTGTAGATCTGAAACTTCAGCACTTGCCAGCTGCCTTGCCTGCTTCCTCTCCTTAGAGGTGGGGGCTTCATCTCTTAGAGAAAAAGTGGTCAGCCTTGGAATGTTAACCAACTCTAATAAACCAGCTGTGAAGGTGATTCTTTTGGTGGGGTTGGGGTAAAGATATGAATAAACCCAAAACTCTTTAACCTTTACTTCTGTGTCTGGGTCCTTTGTCCAAACTTCTCCTGGATATCCTTTGTTTGACTTCAAGCAGAATCAGGTGGTTCCCAAGGAACACCAAAAAAAATCAAGAGCAAAATCACCTTAAAAATCCTGTATTTTGGGGTTAGGGATTTAACTAAATGGTACGGCACTTGCAAGTGCAAGGCCTAGAGAGTTTGCTCCCCAGCGTGACACCCCCCCCAATCCTGTATTCTAAAATGGGTGTGGTGGCACACACCTGTAATCCAGGCACTCTAGAAGGCCGAGACAGGAGGATTGCAAACTCAAGCCCAGCCTAGGCAATTTAGCAAGGTCTTACTAGGTAGTCTAGGCTGGCCTTGAACTTACTACATAGTCTAGGCTAGCTTTGGACTTTCAGTGATCCTCCTGCTTCAGACTCCTGAGTGCTGGTATTACAGGAGTGCACCAACACAAAATGGCTCAAAAAATTTTTAAGAATTAGCAGTTGAGATTGTAAATAAGGTGGGGAGGGGAGGAAGAGTGGAAGGGAGAGGGTGAACCAAGATATATCACATACAGATACAAATTATGAATGTTATCATTATGTCAATCTACAACATACTCATACATGTTTTTGGTTAAAAAAAAAAAAAATCAGCCCTTGGGGATTTAGCTCAAATGGCAGAGCCCTTGCCTAGCAAGGGCAAGGCCCCGAACTCAATTCCCAGCATCCTCCCCCCAAAAATTTAAGAATTAAAGAGCTAGGGATGTAGCTCAGTGTGAAGGCCCCAGATTCAATTTTAAATACAAAAAAAAAAAAAACTCTACGCTGTTTCTTCTCCAGATAATAGCAGAAGCCTGTTTGTTACTATCTCCATCCCCAACACCTCAAGGAAAGTAATGTAGTCAGTCTTGCAACTATTTGAAAATGAAAACCAAGACACTTAATTTAGAAAAATCCTTTAATAAACAAAATTAGTCCATCTCAAACTCCCCATTACCTAAAGTTCTAGTCTCGGATGGTTAGCTGCAAAGTTCCAGTTCAGAAGCCAACAGAGGCCCAGCCCAGACAGGGACTAACCGACTTGTGCTGGTGTCTGGGTGCTTGGGTCACTGGCCGAGTGGCAGAAGGGAAGTGGGTGTCTAGGCCCGGCAGCCGCTCTCGCAGCAGCACACACGGCTCCTGCCGCCGCAGCCGGCTCTGAATCCGAGCTGGAGACCGCGGTCCTCTCCCCGACCTCTCCCTAGGAGGCAGTCACCCCGGAAGAACGCTCGCATTACAGAGCTTTGTCCAGGCCGCGCCACAGGCCTGTGAGTGAAGATGGAGATCTGACGAGAAAGCCCGGGGCTAGGCGGCAAGGGGGACACCAGACCTCAACAAATAAGTCCACGGTTTCTCTCCGGCCAGAGCCCGCAGCGCTCACGTCCGCAGCGCGCCGCCGAGGGCTCAGCCCCGCTGGAGAGCAGGCGTCCCGGCTGCAGCTGCGGAGGGACTCACCTTCCGGGCGCCGGCCGCGGCCTCGCCCGCGCACCGCGGCCCGCTCGAGGGCGAAGCCGGGGCTTCCGGAAGCTGCCGCGGCCCCCGCGGTCCTCGGGGTCTGAGCAGGGCGGCCGAGCCCCGGCGGGCGGCGGGCCGAGGCCTCCAGCGCGCACGGGCGGGGGGAGGGGAAGAGGGCGGGCGCGCGCGCGGCCGGCGGCGGGGACGCGGGGGGGGGGCACGGCCGCCGTTTCCGCAGCCCCGCGCGGCTCAGCTCTTTCTGTGAGGCGGTGGTGGCCCTTAAAAGGGCCTTTGTGGTGGCGTGGGGAGGGCCGGGGCCGGCGCGGTCGCCCTCAGTACTCCTGAGAGGCCTGCGTGGCCTTCTTGCCGCTCGCCGGCGCCTTCGGCCCCACGGTGGCGCTCGTCTTCTTGGGCAGCAGCACGGCCTGGATGTTGGGCAGGACGCCTCCCTGGGCGATCGTCACGCCGCCCAGCAGCTTGTTGAGCTCCTCGTCGTTGCGGATGGCCAGCTGCAGGTGGCGGGGGATGATTCGCGTCTTCTTGTTGTCGCGGGCCGCGTTGCCCGCCAGCTCCAGGATCTCGGCCGTGAGGTACTCGAGCACGGCCGCCAAGTACACCGGGGCGCCGGCGCCCACCCGCTCGGCGTAGTGGCCCTTCCGCAGCAGGCGGTGTACGCGGCCCACCGGGAACTGGAGGCCGGCGCGCGAGGAGCGCGACTTAGCCTTGGCGCGGGCCTTGCCGCCAGTCTTGCCCCGGCCGGACATAGTGCAAGAGGTAGACCGGTGAACAGCAGCGCCTCCAAAAGCCAACCCCAACGCAGCCCGCCGCAGCCCAACTGCTGCCGCGCGCGCGACGAGCCGCCCTTATAAGCCCCCAGGGCACACCCCCCGCGCTGCTCTTATTGGCTCTCTTCTCTTACACCCGCCTCTGGTTGGTTGCAGTTAACCCTTCCGTGACTCGCCTCAGCTGAGGGAGCGCGCCCGGCGATTGGTAGAATTTGAAAACCTTTTGCCCGGGGGAAGACGGCGAAGAGGCGTGATAGCACGTAGTCGGCCAACCGCCTCCAGAGGTGGCCAATCTAGGGAAAGCGCGCGAGATTTAAACGCTACAGTGGGAGACCAGAACGGGAAGACAAAAGGGGTGGAGTCTGAAGGCGCTTAGCCTCTGGAAGGTTTTGTGCTGGCCTAGGATTTTTAAAAGTAAAGGATTAACACTACAACTACTTCTGCCTCTCCTCCCAGGTCTAGTCCCTTCCCCCCACTCTCTTCTTATCTAGCAAAGGAACAAGGGAAAAAGGGAAGAAATGGGACCTGAAAATTCAAACCGCTACCAGCAAATAGATTTTACTAGCCCTCGATGCCACCTAAAGGATCTGTATTACAATATTCGACATATTCATGTTCTGACTAGTCTCGGTTCTGTTTTTCTGTTTTTGAGACAGGATCTTGCTATATAGTCTAGGCTGGTCTTGAATTATGTAGCTCAGGCTGGCCCCGAACTCGCTGCAGTCCTGCCTCAGTGTCCCAAGTGCAGGGATTACAAACGTGTGCCACCAAGCCCAGGTTTTCGTGGGGGTTTTTTGTTTGTTTGTTTGAGACAGGATTTCATTATATAGTTCAGTCTGTACTTGAACCTTGAACTTACTGTGTAGCCCAGGCTGGCCTCGAATGTGCAGGAATCCTCCTACCTCAGCCTCCCAAGTGCTGGCATCACAGGTGTGCGCCATTAAGCCCAACTCAGTTCTTTTCACTTCTTGCTAAAATGGGTCTGCTAGGGCAGAGGTAGGCATCCTCTTAGAAAAGGAACCTGTGCCGGGTGTGGTGGCACATGTCTGTAATCCCAGCACTTCAAACGCCGAGGCAGGAGGACTGCCTTGAGTTTGGGGCCGGCCTGAACTACATAGCAACAGGAGACTCCACCCCCAGAAAAAAAAAAAAAAAGAGACAGGAACCTCCACCAACTCTCCCAATCTATCCTCAAATACTCATACAGGAAATTCACCTAAGGAACAACAAGAAAAAGGTAACACTTTATTATCATCATTGAGAGCACCTGGCCCCCCTTCTGTCTTACTAATTAGAACACTTAATTTATAGTCAAATGTCAAGTCACCTTGAGCCAGTGTCCCTAGCCCTAGCTCAGGTTCTATCTCAAGGCCCAGCATATTCCTTGAGAGTCAGGATTCTGAAAGCTGAGTTGTAGATATCTGCATAAAAACTGCTACATCCTGCTTTAGGCTGTGATGGTTAGGCAGGGAGTGGCAAGAGGAAGGAAGCCATTGGCAAAATCCAATCAATAGTCGCTGGAGGGCAGAAAAGGCCCAGGATATCAATAATCACAGGTGAAGGAAAATGCTGGGAATAAAACCTGGAGGAATGAAGACTGGGAGAGGCCCACTCTGGGACCAGACAGGCTGGCCTGAGTCAGAACCCCTGGAGACTGTGTAGTAAAGGACAATCTTCAGGAACTCAAACATCATAGAAGAGTCGGACAAGCTGATACCGAATGGAGAAGGTGACAGCACTGCCCAGGATCTGCAAGGAGAAATGGACTAGAATAAGAAACATGGAGAAAGGGAAACGAGGAGGCATAAGCCCACCCCCAAACTCACCTGTAGCAGCAGCAGGAGCAATGTGAGGTTCCTCTCATGTATGGGCCCAAAGATTTTAAGCAGCAAGTTGATGAGCGTCATGTTGTTACACTCAGTGAAGGCACCATCCTCATCCTCACTCTGGCGCACTGTCACTAGTTGCAGTCTCTCTGCTACCTAGAGGGACCAGAGGTGGACAGAACTTCAGCTAATACCTGCATTTCTGGAACAGGGATCTGCTTAATGCTTCCAAGCTCCCCCTGGATCTAATGCAGGCCTGTGTCCCCCATTCCCCAAGTTCAGGATGGTGGCCTGGGGCCTTACCTCCTTGTTACCTTGTTACCTTTAAAATAAAGGTGCCCAAGAAAGAGAGGCTGTTGGTCTTGAACTTGGAATAGCTCATCTCCAGTTTGCCTGTCTTGGTATTGAGTCTGTGGGGGAAGATAGCTTCATGCGACTGGGTCATTACTCAAAGGACTTTCCTCCCTGGGTTAACTAGTAGGAAGAGCACTGAACATGGAGTCAAACAACCTGAATGAGATCTATTTCTGGCTCTGCTGCTTACTACTGTATGATCAGAACTGCTGTGAGCATTAAATGAGATTATGTAAGTAAATGTGCTCTGTAAATTTAAAGGGCTACCTATATGGAAAGAGTTAGCCCTTCTTTGGGCCCACGTCCTTTGCATAGCAAATGTATAGACTGGCTTTAGATAGCCCAGGTGAAAGGCTTTGATATTCCTTTCAAACGCCCAAATGGCTACCTGGGTATACGGTGGCGAGGGCACGGGATGATATGCAGGAGCTGAGGCAGTGAGTAGAGGAAGTTGAACACCTGTGGCATGAAGAAGAGTAGCATGGTCTTGCTGAAGTGTCCCAAGATGCCTACCACAGCAAACGTCATGCCGGCAAAGTAGCAGAAGGTGTCTCCCACAAACACCCGAGATGGGTACCTGTACAGGGGAAAGAATCTGAGCCAGTGGCAATGGGTGTTAGCAATCCTTTCTCTCATGTCACACATGCTGCGTACTGGGGTAACCCTGATCCTAGTTCTGACTGAAGAGACTCGAGCTGTTGCAGCAACTTTGCTGTACCGAAGTCCTCACAGTTATTCCTGGGGCTCCACAGCACTTGTCTCCAACTGCTAAGAAAAGAGCAGTCTGGGAATACTACTGGGCTGGGGGTATGACTCAGTGGTAAAGCACTTGCCTAGCATTCTCGAGGCCATGGGTTTGATTCCTGGTGCCGCAAAAAATAAAAATAATGACAGAATACAACCAACTGAACACCCAGAAAACACTGAGCAAAATATGCACATGTTTAGCCTCTCTGTCAAGAGGTGGGTTAAAATCAGGACAGTCTTTGCCATAAGATCAGATAGTGGTCTCCCTTAGCCACAGGCCTCCTTACCAGTTATGGTAGAGCAATCCCAAAGTGGTAAAAAAAAAAGGTATCATGAAGTAGAGGGAAAAGACGTGATCATCCCGATAATCACCTTAGAAGGAAAGGAAAAAGAAGGAAAGGAAAAAGAAGGAAAGGTTAATACCCATATCTCCTACATGCTCTGATCCTAATTTTGTGTTTTTTATCCCCATCACTGTTGCCATCTTTATTTCTTTTTGTGGGGGTGCAGTGTTGGGCATCAGACTCAGAGCCTTGTGCTTGATAAACAAGCCCTCTATCACTGAGCCAAATCCCCAACCTGGCCAGCTTTATTTCTCACATCACCCAAGCCCACTTTCAAAAACCTACTACTCCTTTTATGTTACCCAGGCAGTTCCCAATAACCCACCACTTTCATGAAACCTTCAAAAACTAGTTAATGTCTTAAATCTGTTCAGGTATTCTGACCTAGGTTTGAACACCAGCTTTACTACACGGGGCTGATAACATGTGTCACATACTGCTGCCTTCACACAGGGCCCTGGATCCTACCACTGAGCTACATCTCCAGCTCTTCTTATTTTTTGAGACAGGGACTCACTAAGTACCCAGGCTGGGCTCGAACTTGTGATCCTCCTGCCTGACCATCCCAGAGTGTTGAACTATTGGTATGTGCCACCATGCTCAGTTTTAAAATCGCCTACTTAGCCAGGGCTGGTGGCACATAGCTTGAATCTCAGTACTTGGGAAGCAGAGGCAGGATGATCACTGTGTGTTCGAGGCCAACCTAGGCTACATAGTGAGTTCAAGCCCAGCCTGAATTACATAGTGAGACCTTGTCCCAAAAATCCAAAAATACATAAATAAATAAATATTGCTTACTTTAATAGGTACTTTTTCTTTTTTTTGCAGGGGTGTGGGGTGTGTGTGTGTGTTTTGTTTTTGTTTTTTTGGGACAGGGTCTTGCTAGCCTTGAACTCGCTATGTACCCCAGGCTGAACTCAAACTTGTAGCAGTCCTCCTGCTTCAGCCTCCCAAGTGCTGGGATTCCAGGCATGCGCCACCATGCCTGGCCATGTGTGTGATACTGGGGATTGAACCTAGAGCCTCATACTAGGTAAGCACTCTATGGGTTGTTAGAAGGGACTTGTTATAGGATTCATTTAGGATGGTTGTGGGGAGGCTGCAAGAAAGTAGAGTTGTGCTCTAGACTCGGTGTTGTCAGAAAGCAGGAGTAATTCTCCAACTGAACATCTTCACTTTTTGGGGGGGTGCTGGGCATCAAACTCAGAGCCCTGCACTTGCTAGGCAAGCACTCTACTACTGAGCTATATCCCCAACACCGATGATTTTTATTTATGAAGTAGCAGTAACTGAGTTGTTATTGCAAAGAAGTTGCAATCTCTCACATTAGCCAAGAGGGGATCTCAGCTATTTTTGTGCGTTAATTCGGTGCTCCTGTGCTTCTGTCTGTGCTCAGACATCATTATAAAGGGAGAAGTCTGGTGTTTGTCTTGTTCCACCATGGTCAGACAGTGCCCCTCTCTGACACTGGGGTTCTAAGAAACTTTATGTCCAATAGGAGACAATCATGGTCTAGCTACTCACGCCAATCCATCTATAAATGACAGGCTGCTCTTTTTCTTTCTCATATTTAGTAACTCTTCATCATCATTTGCAAAGTAAATAGCTTTCCCTGTCTTCTATAATTACTCATATATTGTTTTTCCCCCTGAATTCTTCAAAGCTAATCAGGCAATTCCCCTGCCACTCAGATTTCTCTCCTTATCCATAGTCCCACCTACCTTCCAGTTCCACCAGATTGAAGACAATGATGGAAGCAGAGATAACTAGTGACTGGCCAGCTTCTAGGCCATTGATTCCTGCTAGGATATTGATGGCATTGGTACAGAACACTGCCAAGAGCCCCATGTACACATAGTACAGGATCCCTGCAAGGAAGACACGGTATGAAAAGAAGCAGTGACACCTAGGGAAGGCTCTAAGGATATTCTGAGAACAGAGCACACGATGAAGGGCCATCAGAGAGGATCTGAGCAGACATGGGAACAGGCAGAGGGGAATGTGGAATACCAGGAAAGGTGCTCTTCGGGGTATCTCAGGGGAGGGTGACCTGAAGTAAGCACCACATAGGCAGCAGGGGCAGGAATACTCACCCAGGTCCAGATGTAGGCCAAGAATTGGGCGGAGGGGCTTGGGTACCACAATGGTCGTGTTGCCAAAATTGGTAAAATAGACCATAAGAAGAGGTAGCGAGGCAGCTGTGGGCAGTAGCAGCTTATGGCGCCAGCGTAGATTCAGGACATCATCCGCGAAGCCCAAGAAAATCATGCAGCAGATGGCAAGGAGGGCACCTATCAGGGCCACAAACTGGGAGAGGCTCGGGCAAGTCACGACTCAAGCCTACTCCCATTCAACCTTTCAAGAATTTGTCTTTTCCGCTTGTTCCTCAGCCCTTCGTCCCCAGTCCAAACAACTCCAAATCTCGCTGGTACCTCCCAGGCCCCAGACAACGTTCCCACTAACCCACTTACTTCATGGTGGGGGAATGCCTTACACTGCTCCTCCACAAAGCAGTTCAAGAAGGGGAAGGGGATGAAGCAGAACAGGATGATAAGGAAAACAGCACCGCAGATCACTCCCTGGGATTCTGGGCTGTAGCCCAGCAGCAATGGGGTGGAGGAGGAAGAGGAAATGGGGGTGGTCACTCACTAGCGCTGGGATTAAGAGTAACCCGAAAGGTCTCCTTCCCAGCATTTTTTGATGGGGCGGGCGTGCGGGGAAAGGCAGGCACCACGGCAGGAGTTCCCGATACACTCAAGGATCCCCTTCCGCAGCATTCCCCAGTGCTAACCAATTCTGTCCATCACCTCCCAGGGTCCCGGACTGCTCAGGTTAGGTTCGCGCGCGCGCACATTTGAGCACTCGGTGCACGTCCGTGCCCCGCCCACCCCTAGCCCCCCCGCACCCCCCCCCGCCCGGGACACCCGTGTGCCACCGCTCACATCTGCTGCCGGTTGGTTTTGTTGAGGTCCTGGCCACAGAGGCGCGCAGCGATAAAGTGGCCACGGAAGGCCGGGATGAGGGTGAGCGTGGCCACAAACCCCAGCAGCGAGCCGATCAAATTCACCAGCAGCGGAATCGGCACCTCCGGGAAGGCCCACATGGTGAGTGGCCAGAGGTCCCGCTCCGCAGTCTACTCAGCTAACCGGCAAGCTGGCAAGCAGCCCCAAGGTTTCAGCAGTAAGGAGTGGCCGCTCCCCACAATGGGAGTCTTCCCTACACCAGGCGGAGAAAAACCCAACAACTCTGACTTGACTCTCCCTTGAGATTCCCCAAGAGATTTTGTAAAGCAACCTAGGTTCTGTCCTGCAGCACCTGCCTACCCGCTGTTTCCGCCCGGATCTTGAGTATAAATGAACTATGTCCCGGAAGGCGCCGCCGCCATTTTTAATATGGGCAACAGAGAGGGAACAGAGGTGTCGTTTTAAACTACATTTTTGTTGGGGAGTAGAGGTATCACGAGAGTATGGGGAAGGCAATAAAGAAAAACAAGCAAGAGTGTATACCCTCCTAATGTTATATTAAAGATGTACGGCCCACAGCGGAAATATCCTTTGCCCAGTTCCAAAATGAACGCCTCCTCCTACTACGTGTCTGACACTGCTTTCCACAGTTCCACGTCAGTTTTAGCTCCGTCAACCCCCGCAGGTCACATTTAAAGGGCCAGTGCCCGGGGCTTAATCAGGGATCTGTTGCAGCCCGGAAGATGGTTCCAGGAAGCCAGGGTAGGTCTGAAGGTTTGGAGCCACACCTGTTCTTTGTCAGAAACCTTTTGCCAACCTAGTTGGAAGCCCAGGTAAAGACAGCCGAGTCTCAGAAACGCAGCTGCAATTCGGATGATGTAAATTCTAAAACTCCTCCCATTCTTGTTCTGGATCTAGGTACAAGTACTTTTCCTCAACCTCCCACCCGCCTTCTGCCCCCATGGCAGCAGTTAGTTGCCGGGCAACCCAGCGCGGGCACTTCACCGCTGACAGAGCTGGAAGTGCTTTCAGGTCTCGGATTTAACCTGGGACTTCATCTTGGTCTTAGATCACTGCATTGTGCCAAGCTCCTAAAACAAGGAGGTGGAGGCTGAAGCGTTGGAAAGTGCTAAAGAGCAGGGGAACCAGACCCACACCTGGCTTTCTGTAAACTCGCAGATCTCTTAGGTTTCTCCCTTACCCCAGTTCCCTTATGAGTAACAGTTCACCAGCATCTTCATTCCTTTTTATTCCCCCACAGGTGGCAAATGATTTCCATTCCTCGCAAAGGAAATTGCCACCAGGGAATTAGGGAGATGACTCAGCTTCCCACCTTGTCCATTCTTTCAGATACGACATGTTCCAGGAGTCACTGGGGGTTAACTCTTCTTAGACCAAATATAATCTTCCCTTCCCCTCAAAATCAGATGTGAAATGTCCCTTCTACTTGAATGTGACTCTAATTAACAATAACAACAAACCATATCTCTGTATCCTAGTGACCACTCTTCAGCATTCAGGCAAATGCTTTGAACACCTACCAGGATAGGCACAAAATTTCACTTGAGCCTAGTTTATTTCTCTCTCTGATTAGTCTGATAATAAACTGGGTATTTGACATACATATGCACCAAGTTTTGTTTCTGTGTGTGTGTGTGTGTGTGTACACGCACACACACACAAACTCCCTAGAGGCAAGTGTTTTACTTTGCACAGGGTGTTCTCAAGGGAATAAGGACACAGTATATCTGTGTGGCATCATCATACATAATGAATCTGCATCTGGAAAACATATACATCCAATAGATGCACATGGAGCATCTATTAGGCCAGAGGAAGTTAGAGGGCCTCAAGGCCAAATATTATTCTGAAAGTTTTTAGTAGGTGGTAACAGCCAAAGAGACTTCCAAACAGAGAAACTGAGATGCCAGGAGCAGATGGAAAGGAGGATCTTGTGGGGGTCCCCAGAGGAGGCAGCACTCAGCTATCTTGTTGATCAAGAGCAGGCTGAGATTCCCTGGAGGTCTAAGGGACAGGTCTGTATTTTTTATTAGGAGGCTTATCCTAATAATCTTCCTTCCCAGCTTGGTTTAAACCCTAAGATCTTTTTGTCTCTTGCCAGATATTGTTAGCCCACTCACCCTTACCTATGGGAGAACTTGCTCAGACAACTAGGGATCGTCATCCACATGTACATGTTACCATCAGAAAATGATTACTTGGACATTTGTTGTATTGTCTGAATAACTTTCTCCCATGATGGTAAATACCCAGTTGATTATCGGACAAATTAGAGAGAGAAACAAACTTGGCTCACTTGAAATTTTGTGCCTTTCCTGGTAGAAGTTCAGAGCCTTTGCCTTAACTCTGAAAAGTGGTCTCTAGAACTCACAGATGAGCCGAGGTGTCACTGGCCCTGTGCTGAGCACTGTGTGAGATGCATATCTACTAAGCAGCCCTGAGCACTTCACAGTAAGCAAGGCCAATCTACTGTTCAATCCATTGCCAGACAAAACCTGTCCTGAAAATGTTTCACAGTGCCTAAAAGCCATGAGATAAGTTTGGGTAAGTCTGGGGCTATAACCGTTGCAGGACCCTATTTGAAGCTCTGTCCAGGAAGTTGAATTACTCTTTTTTCTTTTCTTCCTATCCCTTATCTATCAGTTTAGCCAGCAAAAGTCATTAGCTGAAAGGAAGTTCTAAAATGTTATATTCCATTAGGCTGACATGACTTTTGAAAGAGAGAAACAATCAGAAATTCATGTTTACATTTATATTGGCTTTTGTTAGTTTTTTTTTTTCCTTCAGTGCTGGGGATTGAACTCAGGGCCTTGTACTTGCAAGGCAAGCACTCTAACCACTCAGCTAAATCCCCAGTCCCCCCAGCCCTTTCCATTTTTATTTATTTATTTATTTATTTATTTATTTATGTATGGTGCTGGGGATCGAACTCAGGCAAGGCAAGCACTCTAATCACTGAGCTAAATCCCCAGCCCCAATTTTTTATTTATTTATTTTTGATGCAAGGTCTCACTATGTATTCCAGGCTGGCCTTGATCTTGCAGTGATCTTCCTGCCTCAGCTTCCTGAGTGCTGGGTTATAGGCGTGTGCCACTACCACTGGCGATTTTTTAAACTTTGAGACAGGGTCTTGCTAAATTGTGTAGGCTGGGCTCCAGCTGAACTCAAAATCCTCCTGCCTCAGCCTCCTAAAATGCTGGGATTACAGGCATGCACCATCATGCCCAGCTAAATTTAAAATTATAAATTGCAGGGGTTGGGGATTTAGCACAAGTGGTAGAGCACTTGCCTTGCAAGCATAAGGTCCTGAGTTCAATCCCCAGGAACCCCCAAAATAAAATAAAATAAAATAAAATAAAATAAAATAAAATAATAAATTGCAAAACCTAGCTGGGCATGATGGTCTATGCCTGTAATCCCAGCACTTGGGAGATTGAGGCAGGAGGATTGCCAGGAGTTTGAGGCCAGCCTGGGCTACATAGTGAGTTCAAGCCTAGCCTGTACTACCTGATGAGAACTTGTCTCAAAAAAAAAAAAAAAAAAAAAGAGAGAAAAAATAAATAAATTGCAAAGCCCTATTATGTGAATAGGAAACTCTTAAGTATTGTGGGGAACACAAAGTGATATAAATGCAGTGCTTCCCCCAAGGAGTACACCAGGAAATTAAAGGGTTGATTACGAGGGAAGAGAGATGAATAAAACATGGTCCTCGTTCTTAGGCAGTGTCCTGATAAGTGGAAAAGGCAGACATAAAAAACAGCTGAACTATAAAGCACAGTGAAATGAATGCTAGGGGTGTAGCTAACAGGTGGGAAGAAGATGGGAGATCCATGTAACACCGAGTGGTGAAGGAGCATCTGGCAGCATAAGATCAGGTAACTGATAGAGGAATTGAGGCAATACATCCAAGAACTCGAAGAACTGGGATCCTTGAGCAGTCCTAGGGTTCCTGAAGAGGGATTCTTGGTGCAAGAGAGACCTCATGGTGAAGACCTGGACTGAACGACTTCCTGCATGACTGCTTTCTCCATGCCTGGGTTCTGGCCCTCAGTTCACTATTCCCTCGATTTCACATTTCTGCTCCCCTTGAAATTAGAAACCAAGAATCTAGGAAGCCCCACTGCTGTTGGAGTCTGGTGACATTGTATAGTGAGGGCCATAGCAAGGCCACCTCATCACTCCTTCCCTCTCCACCATTCCTTACAATGAAATCCGTGGGCACCCTGGGCTACCCCACCAGCTCCTCAGCCTCAGGCAACCCTGTTGCTGACCTTATAGATTCTGCCTTGCCCTGCAACCCCAACTTTAGAAGGCATCATTCACTCTCCTATGGTCATTCCTTAGGCAACCAAGTGATTTGGAAGAACACCGTCCCTTTCTACCTCTCTACAGAAAGGTCGTGTGCTAAAGAGGAAGGGGCCTGAGGATTGTTGGAATGAGGATTCCTTTATATCCTTTTGTTGGTTTTTCCTTCCCCTGTCCACAGAAGGCAAAGATGAGCCCCAGTCTTTTTTTTTTTTGGTGCCAGTGATCGAATTCACTTGCTAGGGAAGCACTCTAGGAAAGCTCTCTAACTACTGAGCTAAATCATCCATCACCCAAAAACCCCTGGTCTTACAGGGATCGAATCCACCCCCTGAATCTAGGAAAAGGGATGGATTTTAAGGCCAGACTTTGGGCAGCGTACCTACATCATTTCTTGGGAGCCTGTTGAGATAACACATATTTGGTTTGGGTTACAGGTGTGCGCCAACACACCCAGCTTTTTATTTCCTTCTTTATTTTTGAGACAAAGCATCAGTATATTGCCCAGTTGATCTCCAACTCCTGGGCTCAAGTGATCTTCTTGCCTTAGCCTTTAAAATAACTAAGATTATACAGGTGTGGGCCCCTGCACCTAGGAGGATATCATATATTTGGATGGTAAAGTCTGGCTATCACCCCTCTGTACTGGGGATTGAACCCAGGAAATACTGAGATACATACCCAACTCTTTTGAGACAGGGTCTTGCTAAGTTGCCCAGGCTCTGGCCTCCAACTTGCAAGCCTCCTGCTCCAGCCTCCCCAGAAGCTGGGATTCAGGCCTGTACCACCCAGGCCAAGTCTTAGTCCAAGGCTACATTGCCAGTTCCCCTCTCATTACCACCCTTTCTCTCTACACGTGCTCCACAGGCAGGAGCTGTTACTATGGAAATGTACTGTATTATTTTTAAAAGCAGATGCAGCCCCAGGCTTGGGAAATATCTCCAGAATAAACCCACGTGAACAAGGAGGTTAATGGGGGTGTTCCCGGGTCCTAGCTCCAAGGGTGAGGGGGGCTGATGGTGGTGAAGAGAATTCAATGTTCCATGTTCTATGTTCAACCTCGACTAAGTTCAGGTTCTGCTTTCTCTTGGTGGATGTCCGCTGGCCCTCGGCCAGGCCCCTCTCTCTGGAGGGATGCCCTGCCCTTTCTTACCCCGCGCTTAGCTTCAGCCCGGGAATAGGAACCTAGAAGCTGCTGAGCTTGGCGGTGGTGTCCGCAGGGGCCACTTCCTCTTAACCCGACAGGCGTCCAACCTGTAGAAATCTAAGAAGCGTATGGGAAAATAGGTAGTATCATAGTTAAGTGACGATACCCTCGTCTGGATATGGGGGAGGGGTTGCACCCCGACTGCAGGATGGGGCGGGGAGGTCACAGATCCCGCCTACTTCCAACCCTGGAACCTTCGCCGCTAGCGCTCGCCGCGCTCCCTCGCGCCCTCCTCTGGCTCGCAGCCTCGGGCCGGCCCAGCCCCGCCCGGCGCGGGTGCGGCTCCTTTAAGGGCGGGTGGGGGCGGGGCGCCGGCCGTGTTGTCAGTGTCAGCTCTGCGCACGCAGCCCTCCCGGAGCCGGTGCCGGCCGTGAGTCCCGGCGTCTCGGCGGACACGTCCCCGCCCGGGTCTGGCGGGCCCGGCCGTGGGAAGAGTCGGGTGCTGGCCCGCGATTAGCCGGGGTCGAAAGGCTGGCCCAGGCGGCGAGGGACTCGGACCCCAGAGACACAGCCCCGGCGGCGCGGCGGCCGAGCACCTCTCCCCGATCGGGGACACCCACTAGTCCCGAGCGCTCAGCGCCGGGGCGCCCCCGAGCCCGCGCGGCCAGCCCCGGGGGAGCCCGCCCCCGCCCTGCGGCCCTCCCAGGCCATGCTCCCCCGGGGCGGCGGCTGAGCCCGACCCGGGACCGGACCGGGACCCCAGCCGGCGCGGAGCATGGATCCGGGCTGGGGGCAACCGGACGTGGGCTGGGCGGCCCTGCTGATCCTCTTCGCCGCCTCGCTGCTCACGGTGCTCGGCTGGCTGCTGCAGTACGCCCGGGGTTTGTGGCTGGCGCGGGCCGGCAGGGGTCGGGGCCCGGGACCCGCCTTAGCCGCGGAGGCTGGGGTTTCCCTGCGGGAGCTGGGCGTGTGGCGCTCGTTGCTGCGGCTGCGGGCGACTCGGGCAGGCGCCCCTGAGGAGCAAGGCGTCCGGGGCCTCCTGGCGTCGCTCTTTGCCTTCAAGTCTTTCCGCGAGAACTGGCAGCGGGCTTGGGTGCGAGCCCTGAACGAGCAGGCCTGCAGGGACGGGGTGAGTTGGATGGAGCCCCTGTGTGGTCCCTTCAGCTTTTCTTTTCAAGGGAGGGACTGCTCGCGCTAGGAGCGTGAGACTGGGGACGGTGAGAGGTCAGCTAGGGAACCCCATGGCTTCTCTTTCCCTCCTAGATCAGAGGGAAGGATGCAGGTGAGGCTAGGGGTTGTAGAAACCCATTTGTGTTCCAAATCTATTTTTGTGGGCAAGGTACTGTCTGGCTCCAAACCCCAGCACAAGTTACTGTTCTCATAGCAACGCTAATCCCTGTGCCTGAGGGCATTTCCGCCTAGCCTGGGTGCTGGTTGGGCAAGGGGAGACAGGTGCACCTGCAGACGGAATTTGCCTGGTCCTCCTGTCACTAGGCTCATGTAACATTTCATGCCCCAAACGAGGCAGATCCCCAATGAGCCTGAATTACCCTGCCACACACACACACCCATCAGTCATTTCACAACACATCCCCTCTATGCTGGCTTGCAATGTATTTGTTGAGAGGAGAATGGTCAGGTAGAGCAGACTGACAATCCGAGTGCTTTCCAGTAAATGAACTTGTAGCTGCCCCATAAGGGTCAATCACAAACCAGCCCAGTCTACTTCCTCCTATTGTACCATGGCATCTGGCCTCCCAGGAAGTGGGACAGAAAGCATGGTCATGAGATTCAGGCTGGGTGGAAAGTAGAGGTCTCCCTCTTCTGGGCCCCCCTGCCATCCTGGCTCAGCAATCTCTCCTTGCCCTCACAGTTTATCAGCTCCTTGTTGGGAGAGCTCACGATTTCCAGCCATCACAAATTTGGAGGTTTAACCCTGCTAGCTCCCTAAATGTCTGGAAACAGAAGTGGCCACAAGAAGTTGCTGTATTTCCTCTTCTCAGCTGGCCAGCTGAAAGCTAGTTGACATCTTTTAGTTTATACCCTAAATCCATTCCTCCACCTAGCTCACGCTGCACCTTGCTCCTGGATCAGAAGCAACTCCCTGTTACAGCTGACTCAGCTGCACATTGACCTGCCTTGCAGGGAATAGGGAGACTGAGGCCCAAGCACACATCTCCCATCTCCTTTAGCCTGTCCTCTGAAGAAGACAGCTACCAGAGCAGAGAAGTTGGCTTTCCCTGGTTTACCAGGAAATGAGCCCTATGGATTTCTTCCCTCTACCTCAAGACTCAAGGAGGATTTGCCAGCCCAGTCCGTGCCCCCTCCTCGATTCTTCTTTCCATCCTACTCTCCTCTGCTGTGGAAGAATTAGGGAGCAGCTCTTCGGAGACCTAAGCTAAGGAGCTTTCAGCTCCCTAATGCCATCCTGCTGTCTGCCTTGAAGAATTAGCCAGGCCTCTGGACCCTTGAGCCCTTTGAACTAGCTTCTCTTCGTGGTACCTCTGGTGAAGTTTCCCAAGGCCATGCTGAGATTGTCTTATCTCCAAGAATATAGACACAGTCATGCTCTTGAACCTTCACATCCTGTTCCTCTGGAAGAAGGCTTAGCCTCATTTCTCCAGCTTTTATCTTACTATAAGTGTCCCTACTGTTTTCACCTTCAGCTCAGCTCCATCCCTTTCTGGTCATCTATTACTGTATATATAAGTAGCAGGCAACACCTTAATTTTCTTCTGTACACACCTTTCTTTGGGGTTGAGGGGAGGATGAAGAGAAAAATGGAGAAAAGTAAAAGGCTTCAGGTATTCCAGGGCCATCTGCTCAAAGCTATCTAGTCTCTGAGGAGGTCTAGGCCCCACCCACCTCAGGTCTCACCAGCTCTTAGCAGCTGCAGGCCTCTGGAGAGGTAGGGCTTGAGGGGACTATCTCCTGTCCTAAATTCCTGAGCCAAGGAGGGGCCAGAAGCCAGCCTGCAGCTGAAGCCTCTGCAGTGTCAAGGACCAGCCAGGAACTGAGTATGACAGCCTTACGGGGGGAGGGCAGCTCCAGAGACCTGATCCTGTGCCCACATTACTCCCTCAGAGCTCCATCCAAATCGCCTTTGAGGAAGTGCCCCAACTCCCACCTAGAGCCAGCATTAGTCATGTGACCTGCATAGACCAATCAGAGCGAACCATGGTAAGGGTCTGATGGGCTTTGCCCTCTTTGGGTCCTGAGGTGGGCTGACCCTAAGGGTTCCCTATAATGGGAGGGTTCTTAACCTGGAGTCTGTGTATGGCTTAGGGATCTAAGGATTGGCTTCAGGAAATCTGAAGAATCCCACTGAAGTTATAGGTAAAATGTTGTATATGTGTGAGTCACTATTTTTCTGGAGCAAGGCAACTTTGGCTTTTAAATCTGCCTTGTTTAGGGGATTATGGCCCCTAAAATGAGACCAGAATGGAACAGGAAGTAGGGAGGGGTCTGCTGGACCATCACAGGGCAGGGCAAAGGGGGGTGAGCCCCCTTCCTCCTTGCCTGACCCTGCCTTGCCTATCTCAGGTGCTGCACTGCCAGCTCACTGCTGAGGAGGTGCGGTTTCCAGTCTCTGTGACCCAGCAGTCCCCCGCTGCCGTCTCCATGGAGACCTACCACGTCACTTTGACACTGCCACCAACACAGGTGGAAGGGAATGTGGGAAACTGAGGCGGGCAGGAGGCGGTTCTGTTGGCTCAGGATTTTCAGTTTGATTCATCTCGGAGATGAAATTTGGGAAGAGGGCGGCCCTTGGGAGTTGGGAGTTGTTGGAGTCAACCCAGTGCTTTTTTCCCTGTTTGCAGTTGGAAGTCAGCCTGGAGGAAATCCCTGGCGAGGGGCTGCTGGTGTCCTGGGCTTTCCCTGCTCGCCCAGATCTCCGACTGATGGTGCTTCCCAAGCTGCAGGCCAGGGAGGTGAGATGGCAGGGCTGACAGAGAAGAGGCAAAACAGGGTGGGCAAAGGGGGCTCTACCTGTTGCTTCTCCTGTCTGCAGAAAGGTGAGGAACAAGGAGACTTCTCAACAATTGAGGAACTGATTAAGGATGCCATCATCAGCACCCAGCCAGCCATGATGGTCAACCTCAGAGCTTGCTCTGCCCCAGGAGGCCTGGTGAGTAGGCAACCAAAGCAAAAAGTTTGCATGTACCCCATCCCCAGGGTGCTTTTTTTTTTTTTTAACTTCCTGCTCTTAGGTACCCAGTGAGAAGCCACCCACGATGCCCCAGGCCCAGCCGGCCTGCCTTAGACCTACCCGGTTATTCTTGCGTCAGCTTCGAGCATCTCACCTGGGAAGTGAGCTGGGAGGTGAGAGCTAGAAGCAGCCAGGGGACTACCAAGGTCATGTTTGCAGGTGTTCCCTGCCCCTCTGCCAAGGGTACAGGCTCTCTATTCCTCAGTGGCTTTCCATCTTTGGTCTGAGCATTTTTTATTTCTGGTTCCTCATAGACATAGAAGAACTATGCTGTGTAGCTGAGCTCGACCATCCCATGCAACAGAAGTGGACCAAACCTGTAAAGGCCGGTGCTGAGGTGGAATGGACAGAGGACCTGGCATTGTAAGGAAAGATCCTGGCCCACCCTCTGTTCCCATATGCAGACTGAGGATGAAACCCTTTCAGTCCAGCTCTGGGTTGAGTCACCTCTGCTTTTAGTAGCCTTTGATGTGAGCCTCTGTTGGATCCTAGGCCCTGGCCTAGTTCCTGGGGATACAGATATGAGCAGAATACAGCACCCATCCTGCAGTTGACCTCAGGCTTGAGGCAGAGAGAGATATACATAGAGAAGTAGGTACAAATGTGCCATTTGAGGTTTATACAACATACCACGGGAGTACTTAGGTACAAAAGATTAATTGCCACAGCAGAATAAAGATCCAAGTGGGCTTCATGAAAGAAGTGGCACTTAAACCACACCTTTGAGTGAGAGTAGGATTTCACCACAAAGGGGAAAATACTCTGGGCAGAGGGAAAATATTCTGGGCAAATATTCAACAGCTTGAGCAAATGAAAGAGGGTGGCTGGAGACTTAGGGGAACTGGCTAGACAGAATAGAGCAGTGCCCAGGGATTTGAACACCCAGCCGAGGAACATGGTCTCCACTCAGGCCTGGGCACATTTTCTTGGGAAGAGGGAGGGTTTGGAGGGCAGGATAAGCTGACTGGAGCACTGGGACCATTTTATTTATATGGATATAACTCTTCCTCTGGCCTGCAGTTGACCCAAATGTGGGTTCACTGTGCTAAGCTTCCCCTTACCTGCCCCATCTGCTCTTGGCCCACAGGGACCTGGGTCCCCAGAGCCGGGAGCTGACCCTCAAAGTGCTAAGGAGCAGCAGCTGTGGAGACAGTGAGTGTGGGGCGGAAGGGCACTTCTGGGTGGGTGTTGAGCAGAACTTGGCCATGGGCCCAACTCACACTGCCACCCTGTCCCCAGCTGAGCTCCTGGGCCAGGCCACACTACCAGTGGGCTCCCCCTCCAGACCACTATCTCGAAGACAGGTGTGCCCACTCACCCCAGGGCCAGGGAAAGCCCTGGGCCCAGCAGCCACCATGGCAGCAGAGGTGAGAGGCTACCTGGGGGCGATGGGTGGACAGAGGATGGGTAATCTCTGTGGCCCTGACCCTTGCTTTCCCACCTTTGGCAGCTGCACTATGAGGAGGGTTCCCCCCGAAACCTGGCCACGTCCACTCCTTCCACGCCACGCCCCAGCATCACACCTACCAAGAAGATTGAGCTGGACCGGACCATCATGCCTGATGGCACCATTGTTACCACTGTCACCACTGTCCAGTCCCGGCCCCGTGTAGATGGCAAATTAGGTAAAGAAGAGGAGCCTGAGAGCCCAGCTCTAGCCAGGGGCCCTAGACTTCAGACCCATGACAGGACAGAGAAAGGGGAAAGAAAGCTATAATTCCAGCATACCCTGTTTCCTGGTATTCCCCTCTAATTCTATCACTTCTTCCTTATGATCTCTCAAACTTCCTCATGTCTCTCTCAGACTTTCCCTTACATCTATTTCCCCAGCTATTTCTCTCACCCTTCAGTCTTTGTGGATCTAGCAGCCTCTCCACAGGACTCTTGCTCTTCCATCTGCTCAAGTTTCCCTCTTTTACAAGTCTCTTTTTCTTTCCTGTCTCCAGCCCCAACTGGCCAATTGTCCCCCCCACCCTCAACCCTCCAGCACCCTGTGGGGTTCTCCAACACACCCAATGGGCTCCATGGTGTTTCTTCCACACCCTGTGGGAGACTGTTATACTCCTCCCATCTCCAGGGCTCCCATGGCAGGTCCCCCCATTGAGGACCCTGTAGCTCCTCTGTACGCTCTTCATATTTTATGGTATCTCCTCACACTTTCAAGTGGGCCACGTGACACTTTCCCACACTCCCATTGGTTCCTGTAGTGTCTTTTTGTCCCCGCAGCATCTTCTTAATCACACTAGTGATTAATCTCCCTTAATCATCCTTGCCCTCTGAGTCAACCAAAGTCTGCATTCCAACAAGGATAGTAGGGGAGGGCCAATCTAAAGCACCTCCCAGCTCACTGACCCTCCCCCACCCAGCAGACTCCCCTTCCCGCTCCCCGTCCAAGGTGGAGGTGACTGAGAAGACCACAACTGTGCTGAGTGAGAGCAGCGGCCCCAGCAATGCTTCCCACAGCAGCAGCCGTGAGTAGAGAGTGGGGATGTGTGCATGTTAGTGGGCACTGGTCTGCTGCAGTCAAAAACCACTCTGGGTGGGGCAGAAGGAGTTTGAGTCCAAGAAGGAGCCAGGGAGAAGTCCAGTTATCCACGCTCCGTACCTATAGCAGGGGATAGCCACCTTTCCAATGGCCTGGACCCAGTAGCAGAGACAGCAATTCGCCAGCTGACTGAGCCCAGTGGGCGGGCAGCCAAGAAGACACCCACCAAGCGCAGCACTCTCATCATCTCTGGTGTTTCCAAGGTAACAGGGCTCTGGGAAAAGGAGTCAGGATAGGGAGAAAGCCCTACTGGGTCACTCCTGCCCATTAAAACTTGTCCTTCTTGCCAGGTGCCCATTGCTCAGGACGAGTTGGCACTATCCCTGGGCTATGCAGCATCCCTGGAAGCCTCAGCGCAGGATGTCGCAGGGACCAGTGGAGGCCCCTCTTCACCTCCCTCAGACCCACCAGCCATGTCCCCAGGACATGTAGATGCCCTCTCCAGCCCCACAAGTGTCCAGGAAGCAGATGAAACCACACGTTCGGACATCTCTGAGAGGCCATCTGTGGATGATGTTGAGTCAGAAACAGGGTCTACTGGTGCCCTGGAGACCCGCAGCCTCAAGGATCACAAAGGTGGGGAGATAATGGCAGGGCTCGCCAACCCCACCTCTTCTTTTACACCCAGTGTTGTGACTTGGGTCCTACTAGATATTTTAGAAAATGAGAAACTCAGCCAACTTGCCTTATGCTTCCCTCCCTGAGATTCGCCAAGCTCCAGTAGAGGGGAACTTGATGCCTAGGTTCCTGGCCTGGTTCAGACAGGCTTGGGTGACAGAGAGGTATTCTAAGTTATTTCCCTTTACCTCTATTTTTCTGTCTTCCTGACCCCAGGGACCCATCTTCCTTCCATCTTCTTTTCTTCCATCTTCACTCTGTACCATGCTACCCTCTGAGTATAAGAAATTCTACCCAGGCTGGGATTTAGCTCAGTGGTTAGAGTGCTTGCCTAGCAAGTGCAAGGCCCTGAGTTTGATCCCTGGCACAAAAAAGAAAGAAAGAAAGAGAGAAAGGAAGGAAGGAAGGAAGGAAGGAAGGAAGGAAGGAAGAAAGAAAGAAAGAAAGAAATCCTACCCAGGCACATTTTAGGATCATCCCTCTGGCTGTGGACAGCTGTGGTTGTTCTTCTAACTTCAAAGGATGAGGGGCTTGTGCTCACTTCAGCAGCACATATACAAAGGGTGAGGGGCTCACCGCCAAACCTAATCGTTCACTTAACAATGAGCCTATCAACCACGAATCTGTCTAATTATATTTTAAGCCTGCATCACTTCACGTCCAAAGCCTGCTGTGTAAGCGCCTTCCTCAATTTTCTGGGTCCTGGATTTACCTCTTTGAAGTTTCCACACTGCTTTCTGCGCACACCCTGGAATGTAGTGAACAAGTTGGTGTCAACCCACCTTTTCCTTAATGATTTATAGGCTTTGGGGAATACCTCGTGTGTAGCCTTTGTTTTCCCATAGTCTCAGGCTGTCCTCACAGCAGTGGCCGGGGCCAGGCTTCCTTGGGGCAGAGTTAGTGGTGCACACAGAACCCCATGAGCATACCATTTCTTCATCAGAATGGATAAAGTGCATTTTTGGCTCTACTTGATTTCCTGTCGGCTTTAGGCCAAGATCCTGGTTCTGTTTTTCATCTTCTGTCACTCCATTGTTGCTCCTTTCTCTGCTGCCCACCCCTCCCAACCTGTATGCCCATCTCTCTGCCTCAGTTTCCCCTCTTCCTCTACAGTGAGTTTCCTGCGCAGCGGCACTAAGCTCATCTTCCGCCGGAGACCCCGACAGAAGGAAGCTGGCCTGAGCCAATCCCATGATGACCTCTCCAACACAATGGCCACACCCAGTGTCCGAAAGAAGGCCGGCAGTTTTTCCCGCCGCCTTATCAAGCGTTTTTCCTTCAAATCCAAACCCAAGGCCAATGGCAACCCCAGCCCCCAGCTCTGAGGGCCCACCTCACCTCCTGAGCTAGGAGAGGGCAGGAGTTCTCTCAGCCCACTCCCCACATCCCCTTCTCTACCCCTTCCTCGGTTCCCAATGCCGGGGTAAGGAAAGCCCTCGGGTTCTAGGAAGCTCTGTCCACCCTGGGCTGTGGGGCTGGTTGGAAGGGATCTTGCAGTGGGAAGCGCCTGAAAGGTGGGCACCCATTGCTGCGGGCACGGAAGAGAGTTGGCAGCTGGGAATAAGAGGTGGGCTCTGTCCTGGCATGTGTGGACGTTCCTTAGAAGCGTCTGCCCCCTGCTGACACTGGCCCTCAAGAGGAGTTCCAGGGTGCTCAGCTCCTCAGTGGATCCATCCTCCCTTATTTATTCTCTTTTCTATTTATATGTGTGATCTAGGACCTTCGGCGAACAGATAACAGAGGGCATTTCTCCCAGGTGACCCTTCTTTTCTGTCCCAGAGGGTAGGCAATTCCCAGGAGGGGTTCCCACGCCTCCCTCAGGTCCCCACTCAGACCAGCGCCAATGTCTGCCTCTGAGGACATTGACAGCTCATAGGAAGCCGGGCCGGTGCCCGGGATGGGGGGCAGGTACTCCCCACCTCCCTGCCTCCCCTGTGCTCCTCATTCCTCCCTCCCCTTTCTTACCATTTTTGTACTTGAGGCCTTCTCCATGAGCAGTGGCTCAGATGGAAAGAGGGAGCCAGGAGCCTGGTGGGAAGCCTTGTCCAGAGACACGGCTTTAGGGGCTTTAAAGACTGTGTGAAGATGAGCGAGAGCAAGGCTGCACCTCTGTATGTTGGGGGATGATGATGTCCATTGCTGTGTGATGGCTTGGAATTTAATTTATTAAATTAAAGTCAACTTGGAGTTTATATACTGGACAACTGGTAATCCTTTGAAAGACAAATAGGCAGTGAGGCTGTGGTGCTGATAGGTTGAGGATGAGGGACAGGGGGACCCAGGTAGCAAGATGGGACAGATGGTCCTACAGGGATGGAGAGATGTGTAGAGACAGCATGGGAGGGACAAGAATCCCTGAAAGGTGAAGCTGCAGAAAGAAAGCTAATTGGCTGCTCTAGGCATCTTCATCCCTCTTTCTCAAACAGGCTGCTCCTTTCTGGACAAATAGAGGTCAGAGCATGGACTCTGGAACTAGACTGCCTGGATTTGAGTCCCAGCTCCATTAATTGCCCGTGTGACCTTGAGCAAGTTATGTAAGCTCTGGGTACCTTGGTGTTCTGATCTGTAAAATGAGAACCACAATAATAACAGCTGTCATTCAGCTGTAGATAAGAAGTAAATGAGTAAAGTGCTTAGAAGTCTGTTGCATATAGTCAGTGCTAAGTGTTAATTGTTGCCTCAGAAGAGACCAATCCAGAGGGAGAAATCTTATGTCTTTCATCGTAACAGTCTTTTATTCCTAAGTGAGGGCAAGTTTTAAAGGAGCCATAGATAGTAGCAATCTTTGTGTCCTGGGTTCTTGTCCTCCAAGATCTTCCAAGGACTTGAACCAGGTGAGCTGTTGCAGGATGTTGGATAGACCACAGAACCAGGTAAGCTGTTGCAGGATGTTGGAAAACTGTGTCTACCACAAACACACCAAGTGACAGAGCAGGCCAATTCTTCTTCTTCTTTTTTTTTTTTTTTTTTTTTTTTGGTGCTGGGGATCAAACTCAGGGCCTTGTGGTTGCAAGGCGACCACTCTAACTGCTGCGGTAAATCCTCAGCCCGAAAAAAAAAATCCCCAGCCTGAAAACAGATATTGTTAAAGTGAAGATGAGCTTAATTACATTTCAAACATAGATTTTCAAAATGAATCCAAGGCTGAGTGTAGTGCAGTGATAAAAGTGCTTGTCTAGCATGTGTGAAGCCAAATAAATACATGAAACAATTCTATTAACTAATTCTATTAACAATCTATTTTACTTTCAAAAGAGATCCACTGCTTTTAATAAGAATAAATTATGCATTGAGTTTTATTGTGGCAGATTTTAAAGAACAAATCTCAGAATATGTCTGCATTAGCCAGCCAAAACTGTGGGTTGTTTTCAATAGAAGCAGATTGAGACAGAAGTAAACTATGCTAGACAGCAAGACACTGCCTTAAATTTTGGAAACATAGATGGATTCCAGAGCAATACTGAAATTTTTGCTCTAAAACCTATGTTGGAGTTCACACAACTTCATGATTGAACTTACTCTTCATGAAACTGCTAAAATAAAGCTAAGAGCCATTTTCAGTGGTGTTAAGTCTGAATTAAAATGAGGTTGGCATTTCATGAAGTTCTACTATAGCTGCATTTCTAAATGAATAAAGTTGGTAAAATATATTCTGTACTTTTCAATTATTAAATCCTATTTTAAAATAGGGACTAAGCTAAAATTCACTGTTAAAACATACTGAGGATGTAACTCCATGGCAGAGTACTCGTCTTGCATGTGCTAGGCCCTGTGTTCAATCTCCATTACTACAACAAACCAACAATAGCATTAACAACAAAATAATTCATGCACGAATGCTCTTATTTCTTGGTCAGACCCAGAGCCTCTGCTGGCCAGTGCTCTACTAATGAGCTATACTCCCAGCCTTGACCTTAACATTTGTAATGACATCTTTAAATTCATTTTGTTTATACTGAAATTTAATGTTTCTCTGATTATGTAAATGATGTAGGTTATTTCTAAATTAGGAGATACAGAAAACCATAACGGATACAGAAAACCAAAATATCAATCCCAATAAACATACTACGGTACATAATTTATTTAGCAAAGATGTTGAATCCTTACTGAGTTTCAGCCCCTGGACTAAGTGATTGGGTTATACCAGTGAAGAAATAGATACAATCACTGACCTTCCTCACGGACTAGTCTGTAACAGAATGCAGAGGAGTAAATACGCAAATAACATACGATGTGACAGACCGATACTGCAAATACAGGAAAGGACTGTCAAGGAAAACTTCTTGGGGGGAGAAAAAAAAGAAAGAAGAAAAAAAAAGAAAAACAGCTTGGCTGATACCAGAAAGAATAGCAATCATAAGTGTTTTGAGACTGGGAAACGGGGAAGATTATTCCAGGCAGAGAAAACAAATACGAGGCATAAGGTTAAAGGTGGCTCGGTATGGTGAAGAAACAAAAAAATTAGGGCTGGTCAGTGGGAAATGAGATTGAGCAGGAATCAAGATATGAATGAAGAAGGCAGACATGCTGTAGGATCTAGAAAGCCTCGGTTTGATAAATGCAGGATGGTGATCCAGTCAGATCTGTTTGCTTTTTATTTTTTGTAAAGATCACTTTGAGTGCTCCGCGGAGACGCTTTGGAGGGAAGCTAGTGCAGCAGTGGGACCAGTCAATTTAATGTAACAATCTGGACTGACAGCATCCATGGCTTAGGTTGGGAGAGGTGAAGATAAAGGGGTATGAATTTGAGATACTGTGTTTGAGAAAGTATCTATTTCTTCACTGGTATAACCCAATCACTTAGTCCAGGGGCTGAAACTCAGTAAGGATTCAACATCTTTGCTAAATAAATTATGTACCGTAGTATGTTCATTGGGATTGATATTTTGGTTTTCTGTATCCGTTATGGTTTTCTGTATCTCCTAATTTTTTTGGTATCTCCTAATTTAGAAATAACCTACATCATTTACATAATCAGAGAAACATTAAATTTCAATATAAACAAAATAGACGCCACAGCACTTGGCAGTGGATTAGATGTGACGGGTGAGGCAGGAATTAGGGATGACTACGTACTAGGTTTCTGACGTAAAAGACTGAAAGGGTGACGGGGCGTTTTAGGAAACATGGAAAGATGCTAGGCTGAGATTTGGGGGGAAGTGGGCACAGGAATACCAGTATTTAACAGAAGAGTAAGAGGATGAAAAGCGGAAGTAAGGCCCCCAGTTAGGGCACAACCTCCCGCACCTTCTGCCCCTTGTCGCCCACGCGGCGGGCTAACTAAAGCCTGGAGCCAGAGAGGAAGGGGTCCCCACAGGGCGCTCAGCGCATGCCCATTAGGTCTCGCGCGCCGAGTCTGCGCAGTTAGGGAAATTCAGGCCACCAAGTTCTCCGCTTGCACACTCGGCGGGCCGGCCGCGATACCTTTTCCCCATCCGGTCGCCCCTCACTCCAGCAGCGGACGCCGAACCCCACTCGCCGTTCCCGCCCCTTCCGTGTTTTGGTGCGCACGGGTTCCGTCAGACGCAGTGGCCATTGGCTGCCCGTTGACCCGAGGACAGTGATTGGCTATCGCTGGCCGTCGCTCAAGCACCCTCTGGGTGGACGGTCTGAGGTGGGTGGAGAGCTGGAGAGCCCGGGAGGCGACGCTTGGTAAGTTGGGGCTCCGTGCGCGGCGGGATTGGTGGCTGGGGTGCGCTCCGCGGGAGTTACAGAGGCTAGGCTCTTGTCGAGCCCTGTCGCCGAGGCTTCCTCTTGGAGCTCGGCCACGCTGCTCTGGGCTATCCCGATCCTCTCACCCGGACTCGAACCTCCCCGCTTCTGGTCTGGGGGTTTCGCTGCAGCCGAGACTCGAGCACCGCCGCGCTTCAGGGGAAGGAGTCCCGGAAGTCGGCAGGGCTTCGAGTGAGAGGTTTTGCCTTCCGGACGGTCTCCTTCCGTCTCCGAGTTCTCCAGTCTTCGAGGCTTGGCCCGCGCTCTACCCTCTCCGCTGCGGCTCCCTTTCCCGGTTTCAGCTGCCCACGGGGTTTCTGTCAGTCCTGATCTTCCTTGTCGGGCGCTTTGTTTGTCATTGTCTTCCCACATCAGAGTTTTATCCCTTCTGCCAGATTGGGAGTCCTTAGGAGTTTAGGACGTGGGCGCATCCTTTCCTTGAATACCGTTCAGGATTTATTCGGTATCTTTCGATACCGATGTGTGCTGGGTATCAGTATGTGGTATATACCTGCACACACGTGTTTGCTGATTGCTTCTTACTTTGACTTCTGATGAAGAATCTCTTGGGTTGTTCTTGTTGGCTTTTTTGTAATATCTATGCTTGGACATCTCACCTTCAGCAGCAAGGATATTTTTAGCTGACACTTGTTGAGTTCTAGTGGTGTGTTAAGCTGAACACTTTAGTATCCAATGTCTAGTTTAGTTCTTTTGTTTTAAGATGGAGCCATGATATGTAATCCAGGCTGGCTTTGAACTCCTCAGACTCTTGAGTGCTGGGATTCCATTCATGAACTCAGTATGTAGTCCAGGCTGGTGTTGAACCTGTGGTGATCCTCCTGCCTCAGCCTCAGTGTAAGTGCTGGGATTACAGGCATGCACCACAATGCCCGACTACTTGAGTTCTTTTTTTTTTTTTTTTTTAATACTGGGGATCGAACGCAGTACTTGAGTTCTTAATTCACCGATATGTGTATAATTATTCCCATGCTGCATGGAAAACTAAGGTTTAACTAACTTGCTTAAGATCATGTAATTGTAAATGTTGGAGCTTTGTAACCAGATCATAGAATCCAAAACCCATGGCTGCAATATTAATATCTCATTTTACATTTAAGGAAAGAAGTTCAGAGAACCTAGATGATGTGTCCAAAACAAAGTAGTAATTTATAGATTTCCTTAAACATGGCAAGAGACCTGTAGCTGTAGCTCAGTGGTAGAGCACTTGCCCAGCATACTCAAGCACTGGGTTTCATTGCCAAAGCCACAAAACAAACAAAACACTGCAAGAACTTCTAGTAGGTGTGTGCTAGCCCTGCATATAGAACTCAGCAGGGCACAGGCCAGGGTTCTGAAGAACCTACAGTTTAATTGGAGAAAGATGACAAAATAATCACTTAATAAAACATGTTCTGGGTATTGTGTGTACTGGTATGTGTTAGGTTTATGCGGAGGGAAGGGGAAGGGAAAAGGCTGACGACGCTCGCCGTGGGAGAAAGCTTTATTAAGGTGTTACAGCTCCCCCCTGTCACTCGAGTGAGAGTGGCCTTTTATCCCTTAGCTGCCCCCCC
>PVJO010008830.1:0-72968 GCA_004026905.1 Hystrix cristata
TTCGTGAACCCCTAGACTCACCACGGACATCACTCTTTTGAATGGCATTCTTTATAGATGTGTAATTTGATTCGCCTGTATGTACAATTTGTGTCCTGCTTTCCCTACTTGGTGACATAAGCATTTTTCATCCTGCCTCTGCCCCTGGTCCTTAGAGTCCCTGCCCCGACTGCAGTCTCCTGCCTCTTTGGCCTGGAGCTCCCTCAGGGGAGACCATTGCCTCTCAGGCTTTCCATGCCTCTGAGCAACAGGATGTAATACTGGCATTTACTCCTCCAGCACTGTGCTAAAGGTCATGTAAAAACATTAATCATTTAATTTCCTGAAATTGTCCACCCATGTTGCAGGTGTAGTTTGCAAAGCAAATGAAGAGTTAATACTTCTAAGGTATGTCCATTGATTTCTTGTCCAGCAGGACTGACTGCTGGTGTTACAGCCCAATTCTCCAGCGCCCAGAGGCAGTGCTCAGAACAGTGCTGTGAGGGAGTGCTAGTTCCGGGCTGGCCCAGATCATGGTAAAGAAGGCTCAGGGTATGGTAATTACCGTGTTAAAGTTTCAAAGTGGAAGCCTTTCCATTCCATTTAGTCTGTTTTCATCTCTTAGTTAACCTGATGCAGAGTGGTGCACTTGAGCTACTTTGAGATTCCAGGAATCGAGCCTTCTTCTGGTGTCTCACAGAGCCTACTTACTATAAGCACACGTTGCACTTGGATGACTTCTAACGCTACAGTTGTTGGTAGAAATGGGCAAGCTGATTTAGAAGTTATTCACCTGCGGCATAAATTTAATCAAAAAAAGAAAAAAAATCGTCACCAGTTACACTTCTTTTCCCGCTCTTTCTTTCTGAGGGATGGAAGAACTTGGTGCAAAGTGATTGTTCTTGAAATGACTTAGTACCTTCTATGTATGGGGAGCACAGAGTGCTGTACCAATAGTGACTTTGCTTTTTATAATTCCCCCCGAGAAAATGCCTCAGGAACTGATAAGCGAGTAGGTTGTGGTGGGGGTGGGGTACCTGCCCTGCTCAAGGGCGAGTATCTTGAGGAAGAGCCTCCGCACAGCCCCGCATGCTATTAATTCAGTGGAGGGGAGAGTCTAGGTAAGACTCGAAGAGACACACTGGGGGATTTACAATGGCCGCAAGTTTCTCCCTAGGATCTGACCGAGGATGGTCCCCAGGTCACACTAGTGCTTCTTATGTACATCCCTCAAGTCAGGCTGATGTCAGAGCCACCTATGAAAATGGCCTCTGAAAAGAAGTATCCTGAACCGAATCTACAACGTGAGCGTCTTTGGGGACACCTAAAAGATGTGAAGTGGCAGCTGCTGTGCCGTGTCTTCTGTCTCATGGCCTGTTGGGGTGGTGGCAAGGAGAGGAAAAGGAGCAAGCCCTCTGCCTTGGGCCGGGGCAGCTTTTATTTCTGTAATGTGAGGATCCTTCCCCTGCGCCCCTGAGAAGCATGCTGACGTCACAAAAGGAGATTCTCTTCCTGTAGAACAATTGACATTAAGCAAAAAGGTAGATCTATCATGCTACACTGTCCGTTAGGGATAGAGAATGTGAACAAGGACCGGATCATGAAACAAAAGCCAAATAAAAAACCAAAAAAGGCATCGTTCCATCACAGACAAAAATGAATGGGAACGATTCTGCAGGTTCCTTCTTATACCCTCTACAGTAACACTTCTGTCACTGAGGACTGACCCTCGTGGGGCTGATAGTGACCCGGACTCATTTGTGACGTTTACGAAGCCTGGCTGTGTCTGTTATCTCATTCCAGCCTCCTAATGGCTCCACTAGAAAGATAGACAGGGCTTATTATTTCCATCTTATAGGGAGGAAGACGAAAGCTCAGAGGACCAATGTGGCTTAACTAGGGTCAGAGAGTGAGGAGAGTCGGGCTAGCAGCCGCAGCACCCCAGAGGTGACTTTTCCTGAGACTGTGCTGGACTCCGTTTCCGGCGTTGGGACGGCTATTTCCCATGAATGAATGTTCTTGTCTGATTCTTACACCCAGCCAAGAGGTAGGCACACTTATGATTGCTCTTTAGGAGATGAAACACTTGAGGGTAGGGGAAGGCTGTTATTTGTCTAAGGCTACCAAACTAGTTATGGGGACTTGAATGCAGAGCTCCTTATAACCGCTAACCCTCGCTCTCGCAGACAAGTTTCAGTATAGAAAGTATATTTGCGTGTGGAGGCCCCCACCCTCTCTTTAGAACCACGATGGGGTGTGTGACCCTGGCCCACTGATGGGCAGCGGCAGCTTGCCTGTGCCTGCCCAGATGCCCAGATCACCGAGGAGACCGCAGCTGGGTGGCCCTGGGTGACTCCGTGGCCCGAAGCCAGGGGCCTGAGGAACTCGAGAGAGGCGCCGCCCTAGGCCCCCTCAAGGCACAGAAAATACTCCCCTTAAGTATTTTATTCTGGCTGCTAAAAGCACAAGAGTAATTTTCATTCTCATCTTGACAAACACTCAGTTGTATAAATTTATCCCATTGTAGCCTCACGGTTTGTCACTCTGGTCTCGTATGTCAGTGTGAGATGCAGCTCTGATGCGAGCCAGCTAACTGTATGATTTTGTCTAAAGCACTTAATTTTCCAGGCTTCACTTTTCCTTTTTCTATAAAAGGGGAGGCTCTAATGTGTGTCTTCTCTTCCTCACATAATTTTTGCAACCTTCAAAGTCATATATGTGAAATTCTTAATACGCTACCAGTACTCTGCAGAGAATATTAGAGAATTTTATTTTATTCATGCTGGCTTATCTTTAGAAGAGACTTAAATCTTTTAAACTTCCAATACTTTGTTGTCTCTTTAATTGTTGTTTTAGGATTTCTTTGCGTACGTCATATGGAGAATTACCATGAATCCTTGAAACTTTCACTTTTCAGCACCTGCAGTCAGAAAAGGGACGGATGGGTGGCCCCAGGTGTAGCCTGTGAAGCTACTAAGGCAGGTCTCTTTCGTCTGTGGAAACTCTTCTTTGGAGGCAGGCTCCTCCATCACCACTGATTCTCCCATTTAATAAACATTACTGGGTACCTTCGACCACATTATTTTAAAATAGAAAACAGTATGGATTTGAGCTTTGAAGGAGACAGATACAGGCTTACATTCTTTGGCTTTTTGTAACTTCTCTTGACTTCTCTGAGTCGTGATATCTTCCTTGGTGAGATGGCCCTGAGTTCTCATGAGAATGAAGGAAATGGAATAACATGAACTTGCCACGGAGGGCCACTCACTAATGTTAATTTCCCTCAGCTTACTTCACGGTTCTCTGGGACACATTTATGAGGATGCTGCCTTCCCTTCATGTATGTCTCTGTGTCCCAGAAACCGCATCTGTGAAAATAATGACAGTAACACAAAAACATCATTCAACGAGAGCTTAGTATGTACCAGGCAGGGTGTAAAGTGCTTTTATTATCTAGCTCTCATTCTTTTTGAACTTAATTCTCAATCTGGGGAATAGTGATTATAAGCCTGCTTTACAAGTGGGGAAAAAAAAATACCTAACAAAAAATAAACAGCAGACTCTGGATAGACTCTGCATTTAGCCTCTGGGGACAAAAAATGGTGAGTCTGTTTTGCCCCAGAGGCTGGAAAACTTCTGTAAAGTCTCAAATAGTAAATTTTATCACTCTGGCAGATTATACACTTTCTGTCACAACTATTCAACTCTGCCTTGCAGTGAGAAGCAGCCATAGATTGAAACAAATGGGCATGGCTGTGTGCCAATAAAACTTTATTTGCAAAAACTGCCTAGCTGGATTTGGGTCACAGACCTGAGTGCTGACCCCTGCTGTAAACACTTTTTTCCCTGGTTCTTTTATTTTAATTGCACATCTGTGGTGGGTTGATCATGAGTATATCTTTTGTAGTTTTTCTTGGCAGTGGCTGCGTAAGCTATAAGCTATTTTTACAGCTTTTCTGATTTGCCTGATTGATTGTAAGTGTTTCTCAAGTGCCAGGCAGCACGTCAGACTCATTTATAAACCATGATGCATTAGCGATCATCACAGATCCAGGATGGTACCTTCGCGGAGTGACAGATGAGACCTAGGAAGCTGAAGCAATTTGCAGAGTCTGATTTGTCAGGTTCAAGGCAAAGATGATTTTTTTCCCCTCCGATAACCACATTGTAAGTTGGTCGAGGAATGAGATTGGTTAGGTCAGAGAACCTTCCTGGACTTGACCATCAGAAGGTTGACCCTGACGACCAGAAACTGGGGCTTTCCTGGAAGAGCTGCTTTATCATATAGTTTTGAAGGGAAGGAAAACCCCTAAAGAAAACAAATTTAAGCCAAACTAAACTGAAACATGAGGTCATGGAAAGTCAAAGATGATCCAGTGCAGGAGAGAGATGCGTGCCCACCATGCTCGCTCCTTCCTCCTGCCCTCAGAGGGCGTTGCCCATCTTTGTGCTGCCAGTTAAGTTTTTGTTTTCCTCTCCTGTAAGGTGAAAGTATTTAGAGCCCAAAGATCCCCAAGTTGTTCCTCTGTCCCTTGTCCCTGACTGGGAGGCAGATTTGCCCCAACAGAGCTGATCTCGTTCCTACTCTACTGATTCTGGCCAGGATGAGTGCTCATCTCCCTGTGTCTCTGTCATTTTTTTGTCCCTGCCTCTCTGTGGTCCACCCGTCCACCATCCTTCCCTCATACCCTCCTTTCCTGCCTCTTTAGAGAGAATTTGGACCTGGTGTACAGAACACGCAAAGAAACCTTGATTTGTTGTATCCCTGTCTCTCCTTCTTGCTCCTTTCCTCCCTTCATTATTCTCTCTCCCTTGGAGTAAACTCAAAGTCTAGACTGGAGGTCACTGCAGGACTGAACAGCTAGCCAGCAGAGAGAGCAGGGGCAGAATTTCCCTATAGCCCCCGTGCACCAGCCTGCCTCCCCAGAATGTCCTGCTCCTAATTTTCCCCAGGGGCCATGCGTGTCCTTCTGTCAGCATCGTGGACAAATCAATTAGCTACAGACAGTCACGCTCCAGGACTCTCTCTGTTCCCACTGATGTCATCAGGGCAGGGGTTCGAGGAGCCCACTTGGAGAGAGCAGGCCCACTGGCTGGGGGCTGGGCATGACGGAGCAGAGGAGGTGGTCCCTCCGGGCTGGCGAGGGTGCTGGGGCTCTGCAGGGGGCTGGGCTTACCCTCCCGCACGGGACTGGTGACTCGGTCAGGCATTCAGCCGAGACCAAAGCATATGCCTTTCTTCCTACCCCTCAGTGCTCTCCCAGCACTGCGCCTTCTGGCCTCCTCAGTCAGCTGAGCGGGACAGCGTGGGGACAGCTGCTGACCTGCTCTGAAGATATCCGGGAGCAAAACTCTGTGGAATCTTGCGTCAGCTGAATGGTTTCTTGTCTTAGGCCTCTACTATGTGACACACGTTTCCTATACATGTTGTCTCATTTCATTTTATGATGTAGGTATTATTATCTTGATTTTGCAGATCAGAAAACTGCAGTTTTAGTTTGGGTTTGAGGGAGTGGGAAAAGGGAGAACTAGACCTGTGTTCCAGGTTTCACTCTGTTTCCATGGCACCCAGCGCAGGGCCCATCAACTCTCTTGGCTCCAAGCAATGCTTGTCGAGCAATGACACGGAGCCACGAGTAGAAGATCCTGCCATCAACAGTAAAAAAAATAGTAGTCATAGGAGAAATAACTTTAGGAGAGGGAAGACTGTTTGGCTGGATATTCATTTATTCCACAGATACCTAGCAACTTCTATTGCTGGATGATAAACAAATTACACAAAAATCTCTGCCCTCCTGTAAGGGAAGGCAGACAACAATATCAAGTGAGTGAGTACGAGAAGGTGACGAATGATAGGAAGAAAAGGCAAGGAGTGAGGAATGTTGGGAGGAGAGGGGTGGAGGCTGCAAGATGGAAGTAAATCACATAAATGCCTGCAGGAAGGGCTTTCCAGACCAGGCGAACAGCGAGTGCCATAGTGCTGGGGTATGTCCAGGCCTGTGCGTGGAGAGAAGCTGAGGTGGCAGTGGCTGGAGGAGCACAAGAGAAAGGTGGTAAGAGCCGCGAGGTTACAGGGCAGAGGAGGTCTCCCAGCTAGTGAGAGGACTTAGCTTCTATCTTCAATGTGTTGAAGATTGTTGAGAGAGTCCGAGCAGAGGAACAACATGATCAGTTTCTTAACAGGATCATTTGGATTGAGAACACCCTGAAGGGGTGTAGTCACTGGAGTTGCAGGCAAGGGCAGAAGTAAGAAGGCTAAAGTGGATTCTAAGCTAGAGATGCTAATAGCACAGAGGAGGAGTTGGTGGGAGAGGTGACTAGATGCCTGCCTTGAGATGTCTGGGTAGAGCGGACAGAGGGGATCCCTAGCAGTCAGCATCTAATTCATGTTTTTTGATCCAGAAGGTCAAGAAGGTTTTTTTTTTTAGGATCTTGCTATAGTGTGCAGACTGACCTTGAGCTTCATATTTTCCTGGCTCAGCCTCCCAGATAGCTGGAATTAGAGGCACACATCACCATACTGTGGCTTGGAAAGTTTTTCCGTCTGTGTTCTAGAGATGGAGCCCCATTTAGAAGGCCTGGAGTAGATGTGTGCTTTCTGTCACAAGCACCGTTATATGTGAATTTGTCTTGCATCCTCACTAATCTAGAAGCTCACAGAGGAGGAGCTATGTCTCCTCCATCTCCCCAGCCCAGGGGCAAGCACACGCTGAGTGATGGGCAGTACCATTGCTTAGGTCACAGAAGATTGATCCCCACATACACCCCGTTTACCTTTTCTCTAGATCCAGCTTTATGGATGCAGACCAGAGATTTGATAGCATCATGGGCTGGGGTAGAGAGAACATGCCCCTTCCGTGTACCTGCTATGTACAGCTGGGCTGTGTTTCCATTTCTATAACATGAACCTGTCATCACTGATTCAGCCCTATAGATAATCTCTGCCCAAAACGTGTGCCAGGGAACACTTTCCTGGCCACTCAAAACAATTCCCCCAACTTCTTCTCCTCTTCCTCAGCTTTGTTTTCTCATAACACTTGCCCATATCCCAAAACATCGTCTTGATGGATCAATGGTATTTCTCCTCTGCTAGAACCTGAGCCCTCTGAAGGCAGAGGTTTGTGCCTGTCTTACTGCTAAGCCCCTGGCCCTGGGTGGTTCCCGGTACACAGCAAGTGCCAAATGTGTGTCTGTGAGTCAGTGGGTGTGGGGAATCAACAATCTGCAGAAACATGCTTTTCAGTCCATAAAGGGCAGCACTGATGAAGTGTTGGGCTTTTATAATAAACATGCTGTGTGCTTAGCCCCATTCTGACTCCTCCACAGAGTTTTTCAAGGCACTCATCAGTGGTGATTTTTTTACTGTTTGGGTTTTCTTCAAAGAGAAGAATCCTGACAAACTAATTTAAGAGAATTTCCAGGTGTGGAATTCAGCAGTGGCTCTGCATCTCCTAGCAACCTTACAAGGGAGCGGCTTACCACATGAGAGATGACAGTTTCCAGTGGGCGTGTGACATGTCAGAGTTGAGACGAGAGTCCTGGGGAGTGGGTGAGACTTTCCCCAAGCGGTGGAGCATCAGACACCCCAGGCAGAGGCTCTCACTGTGTGACTCCACAGCAAGCCTCATTTCCTCCACACACTGAGGACTTCACGCATTCCTCCCAGCTTCATCATCTTGTGATGGGCATTTCTAATTGGGCACATGGGGCTAGTATTTACCATTTACCGAGCAAGTTCCTGTGATAAGCATTTTCTATGTATTATTTCCTCAATTCTTCATTTTGACCACGATAGTGTATACTTATCCCATTTTCTAGGTGAGGAAACTCAGGCAAATAGAAGACAAGTAATGTCATTGTACTATCTTAGGCCGTGTGTTAGTCAGCTTTCCATTCTTGTGACAAAAATACCTTAGAAAAACAATTTCGAGATAGAAAGGTTTATTTTGGCTCATGGTTGCATAGGGTTTAGTCCATGATAGCTGGTTCTGTTATTTCTGGGTCTGTGGTGAGGTTGTGTATCAGAGCAGAAAGGTGTGGTGGAGCGAAGTGGTTCACCTTGTGTCAGCCAGAAGTGGGGGTGCTGGGGGCTGGGATAAGACATAGTTCATAGGTCACACCCACATTACCTACTCCCTTCAACTAGGCCTCATTTTTTAAATGTCCATCACCTCCCAACCAAATTATGCATTCATAAATGGATTAAATCTACTGGTAAAGTTATAGTGCTCACGAGCCAAGCACTTTCCAAGAGCCCCCCGCCCCGAACACATGAGCCTTTAGGGGAACATTTTAGATCCAAAACCCAGCAGGCTGCTATAGCAAGTACTATAGACCTAGTGGCTTCAGCAATACAAGTTTATTTCTCAGTTCACAGTTCTGGAGGCTGTGAAGTCTGAAATCAAGGTGTGGCTGATTGGGGTTCAAGTGAGGGAAGGACCACTTCCTGGCTTGCAGGTGGCCGCCTTCTGCCCATGCGCTCACACAGCCTTTCTTCTTATAAGACTACTAATGCTATCACAAGGGTCCCGCCTTCAAGAGCTCATCCAGCTCTACTTCCAAAAGACCTAGTCTCCAAACACCGCCACATCAGGAGTTACTTCAGCATGTGAATTTGGGGTGGGGCCCACGAACCTTCAGTCTATAACAGCACCATAGCTAGCACATGACAGAACCAGGATTAAACTTCTATCAGTAGCTGGCCCTTTGTTCTGGCTCTAAGCATCCTGTATGATCGCTCTACTTTGATCCTGGCTGCCAGTGGAGGAGATACAGCCAGGTTGGAAGGGCTCTTCTGGAGACAGCCTGGGCTATCAGTGCACAGCTGCTGTGAACTCAGGGACCATGACAACATTGCTCACCACTACGTCCTCAGCATGTAGCCTTGTACCAGAACATATTATGTAAATGAGTGAATGACTTGGTAAGGACTGATGACTATGGTTTGTTTAAAAAAGTGGGTTTGTCCTGACATTCTGGGAAGATTGGGTCCCTGGGGGGCTTGTCCAGAGGAATGAAGAGCAGTAATTAAATACCTCATCTATGCCACATTCTGGCAGCTGCTTTTCACACGTTTTACCACATTTAAACTTCACAAAAATGCGGAGAGCGCTGTTCCTCTTTCTGCAGATAGGGAGATGGAAGCTGAACGAAGCACAAGGTCCCAGGAGCTGGGAAGCAGTTTCCCAAAAGTCACACTGATATGCAGGAAGTGTGGCTGTCTGTAGACTCCACCTGCAAGGAGTGTGGTGCTGATGAACTGTGAAAATGAAGTCCTCTTGTGGGAGGTGCTACCCCCCATGGGGGACAAGACCCCCATGAGTCTGGAGTTCATCATGGGGAAAAAGTGAGTCAGTCAGCCTTATATCCTTGTCCTCAGCCCTGGGCACATTAGGGGTGCTTAAATGCTTGTTCAAAACATGTAGAGAAAGCCATAAGATTGTGGCACAAGATGGCTGTAGAATTTTTCTGCAGGACAAGCAGAAAGATACCGTGGTAAGGTCTGGCCCCCAACCCTTGATAATGTACCTCTGATTTTGGAGGAGGAAGGACAGTTGGCAAGCCAGATTCACCCGCAAAAATGACCAAATTGGTCTCAAGGGGGAGAGAATGAAACCTAAATAGAGCTGGCAGGGACTTGCACCTGGAAACCCCTGCAGGGCAAGTGGTTTGGTGGGAAGGAGAGAGCAAGAAGTGAAATGGAGCAGAAGAAAACAGAGAACAACGTGCGAGAGGGGCGTGGGGTCTGTGGGCAGCGTGGATCCCAAGGGGCTTTTTTATTTGTCCAGTCAGTATTGTATGGATGCGTGGTCACAAATCACTTTCAGATGCCTCATTTAATGAGCTCTTCACTTGGCCCTAAAGTAGTTGTGGGAAATAGTAGTAGGCCCATTTGACAGATGAGCAGAATGTGATAGTGGGGAATTAAGTGGCTTTTCCAAGAAAGTTACCAGGAGATGGGAAGTGAAGCAGAATTGTGCTATTTCAACTCTAGCTAGTTTTCGGTTGCCTCCCTTTAAAGTCAGCAGATGACCAAGTCCAAGAACCTGGCGCTGGGACAGGAACATGGAGATTTTTCTGCAGAGGTGAAGGAGACAAGCCGCAGCTGCTCCAACCCCCACCCCCGCCCCACGCACACACATTGTTACGATTCTTAAGGCTACTACCGCTAGGGCTAGGCGTACCCGACATCATGCTAGGCATCTTCTGCATCTACTCGCAACCCCCCCTGAGGCAGGTATTGTTATATTCCTTGTGGATGAAGTAACCTAGGTAGAAAGAAGAGCCTAACTCAGAGTTTGAGGGCAACTGGCTGCCAGCATCAAAGCCATGTGTCTCAGACTCTCACCAGCTGAATCAACACATGGCGTTTGTTTTCATCATGCTGAATGATCATCACTGTGGGGAGGAGAGTAAAATGTCCTCTGGGGGATTACAGCTGCTTGCATAATGGAATAAGCTAGAACGGACGTTGGGGTTTTCTTTGGGAATGTCTCTTCTCGGCTTCTCTTTTGTCCTTCAGACTGAGACCAGGTGGCCAGGATGCTCTGGAGGAGCAATCTGTTTTTCTGTCAACTTCACGGAGTCATGTTATAGACTTTTTCCTCCCAGGGAAGGACCTGAGAGTCTGCATTGCGTTAAGTTCCCAGATGCTGCTGCTGGTGGTTTGCAAGCCTACCCCTTCCGGCTCAATTAGTCCATTCGAAAGTCCCGGAATAGGTCCCATTAAAGTACGATCAGACCTGTGGTGTGTGTGCTGTGGTCTTACACTTAGGCTCTCTGAATGGAATTATTGGTATGATATACTAATAAGGGAGATAATTTATTAAGTATCTACTATTTGCGAGAAATTTCTCAGCAGCATGTGAAGCAGGTGTTAAGTTTGTCCTTTTGTAGGTGAGAAATGGATGTTCCAGTAGATAAACACACCTTAACTCAGGTAGCCCTGATTAAAAGAGAATTTGCAACCTAATCTTTTCCCCTACGAAGTATTTGCTTTTTCCATAGATCTGCATTATGAATATGCAACTACCTAATGATTGGAAGATGACAGCTCTTAATACACTGGACTGTTACTTCTCTTCATATTCTAGAGGCAACAGGAGAAATATGCCTTAGAAATTGTAAGATTTTGTTGCTGTGGATTTGTATTGTTAATAATCAAAGAACAATAATATGGAATGTAACGACACTAATAGCATGAACAATTTGAGAGGAGATAAGCATGTAAATCAGTATTTAAGCAAAGCACAACATTTGTAGTAATGCCATGTAAGTACAGGAATAGGAAAACCCAAGAACACTGAGCATCGTTGAGAAAGAAGCCCATGGCATTCGAGAAGAAGGAAACAAAGAAAAAAGACCCGTGTTACTTGGCTTTGCTCCCGCCCCTTTGGGTTCAGAAAATGGAGTTGAGACAACTCCGAAGCGGGTGGGGAAGGAGTTTGAACAATGAATACACATTACCAGCATCAGCTGGGTATCTTGTTAGCATTAACCTGATGCATTGCAAGTGAGCTGCAGTTAGAACAGTAATTACAGTAAATAGAATCCATTTGGAATCCTCAAGCAAATATGAGCAGGGAAGAAAGATGAGCTGAAAAAAATCCATTACCCTTTGGAAGTTATGGAAGCTTCGGATGGCAGTGATTTCTACCGTGAATTGCATCTGACTAAGAAACCACAATGTGAATGAATCTATCTCAGCTCTCAAGTGTGTTTAGATGGTAAATAAAATGAATTACCTAGCCATTCCAGCCAAGCGCAGTTTCCTGAAATATTTGTCTTGGTAATTTAGGGAGAAAATTTCAGTAGAATTGGGAAGGTAGCCTGTGTGTTCTGCTTCCTGCCTTGGGCTGCTGAGTTTTCTTAGTAAAATAAAATATTGCCATCCTGGAAGGGCCAAAGGGAAGGACCAAGGTAGATGGGAGAAGATAGAGAAGGATTCTGACGCTCTCAAAGGACTCTGCTTTCCTGAGCGCTTGTTAAATAGAAGTTTCATTTTCAAAGACTCCCATGCCAGTCTGCCATGCCAGGGAATTGCAGGCCCTTTCTGTGGGTGCCCATGAGTCTTGTGACTGAATGTTCCAGAGCTCTGACCAGCTTAGCGAGTAGAGGGCTGCCCATAGGCCTGGGTGTTATTCCTTGGCTCTGCGTGCCACTGTTCCTCTCTGCTTAGATACCACATGCTTACCCAGGTCAGACTCCATTGTCAGGCTTCCTGAACTCATCTTCCCAGCCCACAGGAAGAGACGGTTCTTCCCTCATCTCCTGGCTCACACTCTGAGCAGAGCCCGTTGCCGTACTGTGAGTGCGGTTGACAAACTCAGCAGTACTTAGTGTGGAAATTGGGAGGCTTGGTATGAGTGAGTTTTCAACAAATAAATGCCTGCTTTTTGCCAGGCACTATACTAGGTCCGGGAGTGTTTGAGTTATACTTCCTTGTGTGTTACCTGGGATACCCCATTGACAAAAAAGCTTTAAAACAGGAAGAAAACCTGTACGAAAAGAGAAATACTGAAAGCAGCATCACTGGGAATGCAGCTGGGAAGTGTGCAGGATCCCGAAGACCTTACGTGTGTTCTTTGTGCCCTCTGAGAGGTTGCCCACCTGGCAGGCCTGCGCTCAGGCAACCAGGTCTGAGCCCGGGGAAGCTGCTCTACCTCACCTCTCACCTGTCCCAGAGGACCCGGATGGTGACCTTGGACATCTTGTTGATTGAGTTCCAGGACAAGAGCTAATTAGCATTGGTAACAAGCTCATTAGATTTTCTGAGAGCATGGAAAAAAGTCAAGGTAGAGACGAACAGAATAATACTTGGTCTCAATTCATTTTTCTTCTCTTTTAAACGTAGCCACACTACGTAGACATTAGTATGGAGTCCTTTTTTTTTTAAATGGTGAATGAGGTGAAGTAGAAGCATTTGAATTCTACACACTCTACTAGCTGCTTTGCATGACTTAGCATGCTAACTTTAAGGCACAAGGGGGATTATTTGTCATCCCCCTCTTCCTAGTGGGAAACTGAGACCCTTAGAGGTAAAGCTAGAGCTGTGGAGTCGAGTAGACTCATCTCTAACCTCTCCCAACTTCTGAAACCATGAGCTAAATCACTACACTTCCCCATGCCCGTGTGTTCTCATTTGTAATACAGCATGATTTCAAATATCTGCTGCATAAGGAATCATAAGGCAAAATTAACTACCATGCACATGAAGTGCCTACGCCAATGTGGCGCCCAATGCAAAGCAAGTGCTAAGTAAAGGTTCTTTCCTACTTTCTCCAAAGACCAGTAGGAAAAAGTTCCCCCATTCCTTCCCCCTGTCCCGAGCTATTCATGCTCGGGGTGGGTCACAAAGAAGCAAGTTTAACAATGTGCACGGTGAGCTGGCAGTGCCAAGACCTCAGAGGCCTCAGACAGGGCCTCCAAATCCCTGAGCCTCTGTCTGGCTGGGCAGGGAAAAGAGGCCAGTGGAACCTTATCCTCAGATTCTGCACAAACACCCCCAAAGCCCCAGTTCAGGCCACGAACAGGAAGGAAAGTATCATGTTCGTGCAAAGCTGCAGAGCTTGAGGGGCACAGGCAGCAGGGAGGGAAGCATTTCAACAGTACGGGGAATGACCGAGGGTAATTAGCCAAACTGCAATCCAGACGACTCCAGGCTGGCGTGCTGGCCCTGGATCACAGGCCCAAAGCAGAGCACTACCTGTACTTTGTGACCACCTGGGGAGCGTTGACGAATGCCACAGGTCCCACTTTCGGACACTTCCAGTTCATTGGCTTGGAGTGCAGTCGTGGCATTGGGAGTTTAAAGCTCCCTGAGTGATTCTTCAGCATAGTGAGCGCTGAGAACCTTTGGCCAAGTAGGCCCATGGCCTTTCAGCTCCTGGTCATACGAGTGACCAAGCGAGAAGCCAGGCAGCTCCTCACTTCCAGGAGCCCCAAGGTTTGCCCTCCACCTGGCCAGCTCCCTCTCTGCCCCTTTCTGTACTTCCTCCTGCCCACACCAGTACAGATCCTGGTCTTATGTGGCCCTGTGACCTTTGCCACAAAGCCGGTGGTCCCCTGTTCCCGGCCCCTTCCCTTGTCCGTGGAGCTTCTCCTCCTCTGTGGCGTTGCTCATCCCATGCGCACTGCCCTGGGGTCTTCTCACCACGGTCCACCGAAGCCTCACCTAGCCTGGCAGCCACAGGATGGCTTTTCCGGGAATCGCTTCATCCCATATCTGTGTTCTGGTAGCACCTGGTGTGGACAGTTCCTGGCAGCCCGATGCTTTTCAGTGGGTGCTGCAGCAGCCTGGAGGGCCTTAGTTTCCTCCTCTGTGATGGTAAAAGCACCTGTCCAGTGTGCTGTGCAGCTTGATTGTGAAGCCCAGGGAGGACCTGGACGGTGTCCAGACACCTAGTGTCTCTTCTGAAGGCAGTGTCCACTTCATAGATGAGGAGATTGAGGCTTAAAGAAATACATTTGTAGGAATTTACAGGCATGTGACCTTTTGAATCCTAGACTATTCCACTTTGCAGCACCACACACAAGGAAGCCCAGGAAGTGTAAAATAAAATGCTTGGCCTTAGTGTCCAAGTAAACTAGTTTGTTACACGTTCAAGATTCCAAGGACAGACATTTCATTTTTTTTTGCTATCTTTCAAATAATTGAGTTCACTGAACAGTCCTAAGTCTTGACTAGCATCAGTTCAGATGTTACTCACTCTCGGTTGTTGGAGCTCAGGTAAACTAGGCCTGGGCTTGAGACTGGAGATGCAGAGACAATCCAACATCCACCCTGTGACTTTTGACCCTTCTTCCTGGCGGAAGAGACTAACACTTAAACATACTTGACCATATAGTATGTCCTGGGTCTAAGTTCAAGCTCTATCACATAGTACCTATGCAACTTTCTTTCAGCAAGTTGTTTAATCTCTCTTGGACTTTAGCTTTCTCATCTGTAAAATGGGGTAATAGTCCCTGCCTGGCAGGACTACAGTAAGATTAGGTGGGTTAATACATGGGGGGTGCTTAGGATGGCACTGGCACATGGGGCTTGACAACCAGTCCTGTGGAGCTGGGGTGCATATGGGGTTCTAGGCAGCCCAGGGGAGAGAGAAGGAAGTCCATCTGTGTGTATTGGTTTCTTACACTGTGACACATGATCACAAACTGAGTGCCTTTAAACAATACAGATTTATTCTCTTATAGTTCCAGAAGTCAGAAGTTCAAAATCAGTCTCAGTGGGGTAGAAATGTTGGCAGGACTCATTCCTTCCAGAAGCAGCAAAGAGAGACTCCATTTACCCATCTGCTGACTCCAAGACACTGCCGAGAGACTTCCTTGGTCTGTTGGGTCCTCTTGACTCCCTCCAATCTCTTGTTTGCATGTCCTGATACTAACTCTGGCTTCCTGTTCCTCTTTATAAGAGTGCCTGTGGTTATAGTGGGCTCGTCTAGATAATCTCCGCATGTGGAGATCCTTATCTCAGTCCCTTTTACTGTGTAAGGGAACATAGTCCAAGGCTCTGTGAATCAGGATGTGGGCATTTTCTGATGGACCATTGTGGAGATCAGAGATGACTTCCCACGAAGGCAATTATTTCAGCTGGTTCTTGAAGAGTAAGTAGGAGTTTGCCGGGTTGACATGCAGCAAATGGCACTGGAGACAAATCGAAGGCGCCAGGGCATGGAAGGAAAGCCCACTTTGGGTGGGGCAAGGTGAGACGTTCCTGGCAATGGGAGAGTGTGGTGGGGGGTGGACAGACAGATGGGAAGACCTCTCTCGCAATCACATTAGGAGTGAAAGTGTGTGGCATGGCAGCAGCTGCTGGGATCCTCTGCAGTGTGGAGCCCAGTCCAGGGAATCCGAGCATTCTGCTCTGGCCCAGTCTAGCTGCCCTCAAGGGTATCACGTTGCAGCCTCCTATGTGTGTCTCGCCATCAGGAGCTGGCAGACTTGGGGCTGTCACAGTTGTCTCCATTTTATTGCCTTCCCCTCAGCCTCCGAACTCTAAGAGGCCCCTGCCCCACCCAGAACCCCCACCCCTGCAGGCTCCTGAGTCACCAAGCAGAGGGGCTGCAGGGTGAGACCTGACACCCATAATTGGTAGCCATTTTCCTCCTCCGTATCTTCAGCAGAGGTAGACCGGCAAAGAGACGTTCCCACAGAAATAATTTTTCAATTTCTTATAATAGGACATAAAAGTCGGCCCAGGGAAATTGATTCCATTCGGAGCTCCCTTTGTAGGACACTTTATCTTCCATTGCGGCCTCTGTATTTCAGCAATTTCTAAAGCCTGAGGAAGTGCCTTTTAATTTTTTTTTTTTTTGCCACCCTGGCAGAAGGCTTTTGTAGCTCAGCCAAAGATCTCTGCTGACCTGTCACTCCTTTATGCTGCTGTCTGTGGCCCTCCTGAGGCCTCCGGGGCCTGCTCCGTGTCTGTCCTACACCCAGCAGTGGGTATAGCTGGTCACCATCCCCAAAGTGTCTCCTCTATGTGCCCAGCACAGAGCTACTCACTCTCATTCCTTGCTCTTCCTCCTTATTTTTTTTTCTCTCTTCCCCCTCCCTTCTTTTCTGTCTTTCTCTTTTCATACTGGTTTCCTCCCATTTTCCCTTTTTGGCTCCTTCATTTCTCTTTCTCCTCCCCCGGTGCCTCTTTCTCTGTTGTTATAGCTGTCACTTATCAACCATGTGACCCATCGGTTTGCTTAGTCTTTCTGGACCTCAGTTTCTTGGTCTGGAAAATGGTTATAAAGATGTGCACATGCAAGCCCCAGGGAAAGGGATACACACAAGTGCAGGGAGCATTACCAGGTCTGCAGCTCTGCACAGGCTCCTGACCTTGGCCCGGCCTGAGGAAGAAGGGTACAGTGCTGACTCCGAACTGTAGTCTGGTACTTTTCGAAGGCACACCACCTTTCACTCTACCAAGTTTGCTCACTGTGAGGACACCTTGATGGAGATAGAGCAGGTAGCCAGCCTGCGCTGCAGATAAGGCAACTGAGGTTCACAGCATGTGTGTAGGGGGGTACCTGCATCACATGCCCATTGCTCCCGATGTCCTTTCCTCACGAGGCCACGAAATGCAATATCACAAGACAGCCACCTCCAACTCTCCCCCGTGGGACCCGCAGCGGTCCTGAGCCTGCAGGTGGAATCTGGTGAAAAACGCCTCTGTGGCTGCAGTGCATATGAGAGGCTGAGAGGAGCTTTCCAGCCCTGCTTACATCCAGCTTCACAGCTCAGCCTTCGGACCTGTGGGCCCCGGTATGAACTTTGGACATTCAGATGCCCTCGGGCGAATGAGACACCTAACTAGTTAGTATTCTCCTGTAGAGTGGAGGAAACTGAGGCTCAGTGAATGGCATTTCCCCAAGGTTCAGCTGGGACATAAACCCAGGTCTGATCAAAGATTTCAGACCTTTTGGGGTCAGGGGTGTCATATGACCAGCTCAAGGTCATCCAGCAGGTTTAGAGGTCACAGCTGTCTGTGCCATATTCCAGAACATTTTTTACTACATGCGCAATGTGAGATAGTTTGTGCTGCTTAGTGAGGCCCAGTGGCCTAGAGCCAAGGCCCTGAAGAAAGGAAAAGCAGTTGGTTTAGAATCAGCTTTCCATCCTCCAGGGCTGTCTGGGGTGGATGGAAGCAAAGACCACAAGTCCCCAGGGAAATCAGGGCAGGGACCGGGTCACTTGCTGGAGGTGCTGTGGAGAGAATTTGGACTCTGCCCGCCCAGGTGGTAGTCTGGCCACGCATTCAAGGATTAGATGGTTCTCTCACTTCCCAGTGCTGACCGGGAGCTGAACGCGAGCAACCGTCATTTACACACCATTCCCAAAGGAGAAGGAAGTGCAAATGTGGCCCAGAAGAATCTGGAATCCCACATGAAGCAGCGCTTTTTGCTGCCTTTGGGTGAGGATCTGAGAGCTTTGCTGTTTCTCATTATGGTCAGAAAGTCCTGGGTCTGGGTAACAGATTTTGTCATTCATCCCACAAACACCGTCAAGCCTCTGGTCTGGGGAATGCCCCGCTCTGGGCAGTAAACAGGGTGACACTGTCCTGCCCCTCAGCATCACACTCCAGGGAAGAGGTGGTTGAGAAATAGATCATTACAAACACGTCCGCCCAATACTGTCTCCTCTCTGCTCTGAGGCTCGGTGAGTAGTTGAGGATTTCTCATAGCCTGAAAAGCAGGGAGGTCTTGTGATGAGAGAGGATCTACCTGACCTTGAGTCCAGATGGATCCTGACCTAAGTGAGAGCCCACAGGACTCAGTACCTCTCTGGGTCTCGGCTTTGTCTACCAGGTGCGGGCAGTGGTACTGTCCTTGCTCCTGTCCTGGGCAGGGTCACAAATGGTGTGGAACAGAAACCCACTCAAGCTAACTCAGGGAAAGACTGGCCTGTGAAGAGGTAGCAGGGATCTTCTGGGGGCTTGCAGGACACCCAAATGAGGGGCTGCCGGCAGGCACTACGGCATCTGTGTGGCCTTGCTCCTGATTCTCTGCTTCTCTTGGAAAGTCTGCTGTGGCCTCCTGCCCTGACCCCCATCGCTTTGCTTCCCTGTAGACTATGGACCTTCAAAGTTTTAAGTTGCAAAGACCCATCATGGCCATGCTGGCCTTCTTGAGCCCCCTGACAAGTCTGACTGACCTTCTTTTGGTTCCCCACCCTCTGCTGTCTACCAGAGTCTCTGTTCCCCAGTCCCAACTCCAAATCATCAAAAGAGGAACCTAATCAGACAAACCACAAGTTACTGGACAGTCAACGGTTGGACCCTCCATGGGACAAACATGTTTTTTACCATCATCACCTGGTATAAAACATGGCTGGGCTCTAGATGGGACACTTTCTTTTAGAAGGTGTCGGTGGCTGTCTTTATGAAACATCTGCTATAAACCTGCTCTCATAGGCTACCTCAACCATGCATGTTTTGCTTTGTTTTGCTTTTTAAGTATCTAGCAGGCTGGTTTCTGCACACGGTGAGGATTTATGAAATGGCTACTGTTTCCAGAAGGCCCTGGTAAATGTAAGACACTATATAAATGTGAAGTGTGAGAATCACCAGCGGGTACTGACTTAACTCAACTGTTGCGATGGCTGGTCTGGCTGGCTTTAGGCCAGTTGTTTTAACCAGGAGTGATTAGGTTGGTGGCCTCCTTATTCCCTCAGCTGTCAGTTTTCTCCAGGGCCTGGGGAGACTGTGCCTTGAATGTGTGTGAATTTCTCAAAGTGGCTCCATGCTGTGTCCCTGAGTGGCGCTAGGTCTCAGCCTTGGCAATTACAGTTTGTCTCATCCTGCTGGGCACGACTGAGTAAGTGCCGCTGTGCACACTGGCCAAATCCCAGCAACTGGGGGCCTCCTGGGCAGATGGCCAGCGGGAGTGACAGCCAAGTCGCTGGCTGTCTGTGCCTCTCAGTGGTTCCAGAGAGAGGGCAGAAGGGTGGAAAGAATCTCAACTATGTTGCATCCCTACTGGGGCTGGATCTAGACACACCTTACCTTACTGCATCTTCATAGTAATATTATCAAGGGAGCATTATAATCCCCATTTTACTGATGGAAGTAATGAGATTAGAGAGATTAAATAATTTGCCAAAAGTAGTAAGAAAAAAAAAAATGACAGCTCTCATGCTCGTGCTCCAGATGTGCTCTTCAACCGTGATTTCGAACTTTGTTTCTCCCCCAAGCTCAGTAAGGAATGGATGCTTATGTGTGGATGGCTAGCTCACTGGGGCAGGGTGAGAAGATGCAGCCGTGTCTTGGTTTGTGTCTTCCTTGCAGTGTTAATCAACCTGCCTTGTAGCAAGCTAGCCGTTTCCTAGCAACACCAGTGATGTAGCAAGATGGCATCTATTTTGAATCTTCATGAAGTGACCGTTGACTCTTTCCAAGTGTGACAGCTCTTGCCTTGGATAAGTGGCTTTGCTGGCAGGGCCAGCCTGGGGGCTCGTTCATTTTCTCGCTCACTCAGCCCTCGTTCGATCCCATCACTCTGACTGTGGACCGATGTTCCAGGACCTGTGGCACACACTGGTGTTTCTCGAGAAGAATTAGGCCAGGTTCTTGTCTTTGGGAAGTCCACAGTCAAGCTGGAAAGATGAGCTTATAGCAAGTCTCGTGGTCAGTGCTATCAACAAGGCAAGAATGAAATCAAGGCTGGAATTCTTTTAAAGGAGCTGCAAGGTGAGCCAGGCTTTGAAACATCAGTAAGAGTTTTGTAGGTAGAGAAAGAAGAATATCGTGTTTGTCCGAGGCTAAAGCATAAGGCATAAAAGAAACAGAGAGATAGTGACATTGCTGACTAACCCAAAGTCTTTCCCTGGGGATGGTAATGGGTGTGATTCAGAGAAGGGATTCTGTGTCAAAATAAGACATTCAGGCTTAACGTGAAAGTGATCACTCCATGACAGGACTTCTGGGGCATGTGCAACATGCTAGTGTTTATAGTGATTTTTCAAGATCATAAAATAGTTTGCAGCATTTCCTAGATGCCCTGACTTCTCAGGATACTGCACCCACCTTTTGGGAGCAGGATTCCTTGCACCCTACCTTGGTAGTGCTAAAGCCACAGGGTAGGCTTGTTTACAGCAAGTGATTCGAGATTGACAGGCGCCGACTCCAGGGAGCGTCTGGCAGTGTGGAGTGACGATGGGTGTCCCCTGTAGGTGACAGCATCAGGGATATTTTGCGGCAGTGTGCTGTGATGGATAATACTCAGGACACAGAGACTGGGAAGGCCAGAGAAGAGCGCCTGGAAGTATGGAGTCAAGCTTGGGGGCCGTGATGATAGCTGCTCTTTGGTGTCTCTTGCTGTGTGCATGTGTCACCTGTGGTAGGTCAGGGGGCTCAAGACAGTCACATTCAAACACATCGATGGGGATCTCCAGGCAGGTCCGCGCTGGCCCACAGTGACATCCTGCCTGGCTGGGCGTGACCCTGTAATGTGGTCCCCTGTTCAGCAGCAGTTCTTTGCCTGCAAGGCAGCTGCAGTCTGCGCTCCAGTTCTTGCGCTTGTTTTTGTTGGAGCTGTCACTCTGTTTACTCTCTGCCACAAGCCCGGTTAGGTAGTCAATGGTGTTTGCAGTACCCACCGTTGATGTGCTCAGGAACCACAGATGACTTAGACGGATCATTCTTCACACTAAGAAAGGCGGGAAGTGTCACGATGATATTGGATCAAAGACAGTAGTCCAAAGCAATAGTCCTGTTCAAAGGAGAGGAAATTTAACACGTACGAACGCCCCCTGGGAAAGAAAGAAGGTCTGGAGTCAGATAGCCACGTCTCCCAGCTCCACAACTTACACGCTGCACAATTGTGGACAAGTCACTTAAAGCCTCTGGGCCTTAAGATGCGAATAATAATTATAATACAAATTTTTAAAATGTTCGTATAATGTTAAAATCGGCTCTATAGGTATTAGGCGTAGTTTCATTTTTCTCAGGTCTTCAAACCCAATATCCAAGAACAGACATGGTTTAGTAGCAGCAGCTGTGAAAACAATTTTCATGGTTTCGGTTGAAAAGTTGTGGGAAGACAGCCAGAGAAACCGACATGCACAGAGCCTCCATCAGTAAAAAGAGAGATTGCTAAGTCAGGGAGGAGTTGCTCTCAGCCACGTGTTCGTCCGTCTCTGCTCAAAGCTTGCCTGCCATTCTGGGTAATAGGGATGTTGACACACGTTCCTTCCAACAAGTCAGGGAAGGAGAAGGGTGTGGAAGCTGAACACATAACGATCAGAGGAAGGAGCCCAGAATTTTTGATTCAAGAAGATGTTGGGAAGTGGTATGGTAGAGGGGAGAGTTGGGTCCTTCAATGTCCAGAGTATTGCCTGGCACACAGTAGGTGCTCAATAAATATTTATTGGGATGGCTAGATGGGTGGATGGATGGATGGATGGGCAGATGGATGGGCAGTTGATGGGCAGGAAACGCAAGTGGCCAGACCTTTTTCTGAACCCCTCTCTGTGACTTTGATTTTGGGGATGCTGCTTGACCTCCCAGAATGTCAGTTGCAGATGGGTGTAAAGAAGCATAATGTGCTATGCTTTTCTAAGTGAAAAAAATTCAGTGAAAAATGTGTGTTAAGTACTGAACACTGAGTTTCTTGCCTTGGAGATATCTGGTGAAGCTTGACTTTGTTCCCTGCTGTGCTCACTGCTGGCAGCCAACAAGGCCTGTCATCTGGAAGGAGAATGAGCAGTTCCAGAGTGGGACGGACAGGTGGAAGTTCAGGAGGCATTCTTAAGACTAGGGCTGGTGCGGAATGACGCAGGTTGTGTCACAGGAGTGAGCTCTCTGGCCCTGGAGGATTGTGTAAGCACAAGTGTGGGATGCATACACAGGGCAGCACACGGGGAAAGATGGTATCTTCAAGCTGCCTAATAGTAATTTCTGGTGATTGCTCCTAGACAGCGATGTACTGAAGCTCTTAGTCTCCATTTATCCATATGTGAATTGAGGAACAATGGTACTGAACATATATCTGCAGAAGTGGGTGTGAAAAGTGCTTAAATGAAGCAGCAAGGCCACAGGGGGCCTCCAGATGTATTTTGCTGGGCCTGTATAATGAGCATAATGTTGATCTTCTTCCTTTTCCTTTTCCTCTTCTTCCTCCTTCTCCTCTTCTTCTTCCCCCTCCTTCTCTTTCTCCTCCTCCTCCTCCTCTTTCAGAGATTTCGTGTGAAAAGTTCAGGTTGTTCAAGTTACTTTGAAAAAAGGATGGAAAGTTAAGCGTTGGTGGTGCACACCTGAGGTCCACACCTCAGCGATCTGGGCAGCTGACATAGGAGGATCGCAAGTTTGGTCCCAGCTTGAGCAACTTAGCAAGAGGCTGTCTCAAAATAAAAAATTTTACAATGTGCTTGGGATGCAGCTCAGCATACAGGCCTTGGGTTCAGTCTTCAGAGAGAGGGAGAGAGACAGACAGACAGACAGACAGACAGAGAAAAGGAAAAAAGAAGATGGAGGAACCCCATCTCTGCCTGGTGGCATGGAGCTGCTACACAGTGTGCCTCCATAGTTTCCCGACACTCCCTTCCACTTCCCGTCATTTCTTAGAATTGAGGGCCACACTTGCTTTCCAGGCAAAGAAGCTGTTAGGTTTGTGGCCTCAGCCCTCCATGTTAAACCCCAGGATTCCAGTCTTGCAGCCCAGCCTACAACCTGGAAACAAATTCCTCACGCACCAGAGGAGTTAGAAACTCAACCTGGAGTGGTAGCCCAGGGTTTAGCTTCTGGTGTTGGGCCACCTCGGGGTGTGTCCCAGCTCTGCTACCAATTAGTTCATAAATTTCTTAACTTTTCTGGTCTGAGTTCCTTCCTCCTTCCCACATAAAGTGGAGGTAATAATCAAACTGCTTTGCAGTTTGTGTGATCATCAGATTTGTGCCTGGCAGAGTGAGCACTCAGGGACAGCACCCATCATTATTAAAGCAGAGTGTCCCCGCGTCTCACGAGTCAGTGTCTCCTCAGGCTGACTGGATTTATACTATGGTGCAGCTGAGCACCAGAACCCAGCCGGTTCTACAACAATGACTGCAGAACGAGCGTCCTTTCCGCATGAGCAGTGGAGATTGCTGGAGCTGGAGTGGGGCACAGGGCGAGGCAGGGACTGTGAGCAGGGAGGGGTGCAGTCTGAGCTCCACAACCCCCAGAGACCCCTGGCCCCGTGATTGCGGGAGGCGCGGTGATTTACCAGGGCCATTAGGTTCCGTTTGGCATCAGACAATTTATAGCCTTCCCAGGGCGAGAGGGAACTAATGTGTCACTTACATTTGTATAACATTTAGACATGAGTTGATGGGATTTTTCTCTTCTGGTTTTCCCCCCTTTCTCCTGCCGAGTCTCCTTACGCCGTACTCAGCGGACACTAGGGAGTAGGAGGATGGCTCCCTGCAAAGGGAACGGGCATGGCTAGTGGGGCTGGTCCAGCTGTGTCTGCCCCATGAGCCCCCCTGTCCTCCCGATGGCTGCCTGAGGTGAGGACTACTGTACTTCCACCTTCTGGAAGAAGAAGCGGAGGCTCAGGGTGCTGATGATCACACAGCCCGAGTGGTTAGAGCAGAGCCTAAGTTCAGGACTTTACTCCAAGGATGGGCTTCTACGTCTCTATCAGCCCTGGCCTCCAAAACACACCGTGTATTAGTGAGGGACAGGCCAGCTGTCCCTCCCAGAAGAAAACACTTGCTACCGTGCTACACACAATAAGGGCTCTTTCCAGCTCTACCCCTGTCCCTGCGCTTTCTCCAGCTGAGTCATGCATCTGAAAGAGTTCGGAATCCCTCAACCCTCTTCTGCGCCTGGGAGACTTTTCTTCTCCCGCCCCTGGTCAGGGTGGACGGGTCCGGTTCCTAAGTCTCGCTGGAGTTTCACTTTACTCATGTTGTTTTGCTGCGGAGCTTGGCAAGGCAGGGGAGGCTGACGTGTGGAGACCCTGTGTGACACCTGCTGCCCCTGGTGGGAAAGTAGAAACTGACCGGCCCTTGGCTGGAGTGGGCCAGCAACTGCAAGTGCAGGCTGGTGGCTCCTTGTTGTTTGAACCCTGGCTGTGCCACATACCCGCCAAACCGAACGGGTTTGGATATATTGCTTAGAGCTCTGAGCTCCATTCCCTCGTCTGTCAAACGGACTTCACAGTGCCTGTGGACCCTTAGATCTTGACTCCAGAAGCTGCTCTGTTACTTCCTATTTGACCCACAGTTATCCTTAGAGGGAACTCGTACAACTGTTCCATTTTATAGATGAGGCAGCTGAGCCCACTTGCATGTTCTTGCATCTGTCCTCCTTTGCTAAGTCTTGTCTGTGCGCCAGGCTGAGTGCTAGAAGCAGGGAGGACTGGACCTGGGGTCAGCTCTCAGGGAGCCCAGATCCTCAGCACTGTCTTCTTTTCATGTAGCCTTCTGCCTTTCAGGAACCTGGAAGCCACAGATAGATGGAGGCCTGTCACAGAGGAAGTGGCTTCTCCATTCTTCACGGGTCAAGGCCTAGTCTTAGAGATCACTCTCGCTTCCCCACCTCACAGCTAGTCTATCAGTGAGTCCGGTCCAGTCTGCACCCCCACCTCGTGGTGTGCTGGCATCTGCCGTGCACGTTTCTTCCCAATTCTGTCACACCAACTACTTGAAGTTGGCAGTACCGGGAGTATTTATACCATGGAAATGGGCAAACTGCCCCCTCCAGTTATTAAACATTTACCAGCTCTGTTGCCTGAAGGTCTCCACTTACACTTATTACCACTCCTGCCATTTTAGCCCAGGCAGCTTGCATCTCTCCTTCTCGGCTGCACATCTACTGTCTGCGCTCTGCGAGGCAGCTGGAGAGCCCTTTAAATGATGTAAATCCGTTCCTGTCACTCCATTTTTAAAATCCTTACGTGGTTTCCTGGAACACTCGGGATAAAAACCAAGCTCCTTGCTGAGGCCCGCACAGCCAGCCTCTGATCTCACCCCCTCATCTCATCCCTGCTGTCACAGCCTCTGACACTCGGGCCCTCTTACTGTGACTGGAAAAAGCCAGCACCTTTCCGCCACCAGCCTCCTCACTTCTTTTGCTGGTGTATGTGGCTGCCGGTCTCTGCTTGGCTCGCTTCTAAGTATCCAGGTCTTTTCTCAAATGCCGCCTCCTCAGGGAAGTCTTCCTTGCTACCACCCCCAGCAGGACAAGTCCTCTTGTCTGCCTACCCGCTCCTGCCTACAGTCCCTTTCTGGCACAGTTCCTCATGTCCATGGTGTTTATTTACCATCTTTCCATGCAAATGAAAATTCTTTATTGCTTGCGAGGAGGTCGGGGCTAATGTATGCACAGCAAATATTTGATGAACAGAAGAAAGCCTCATGTCTACAAGAGGAACTGCTCCTGAAGAGGGTCTCTCCCATCACTGTTGTCTGGGGCACTGCCTCAGTTTCTCTGAATCCTTAGCTCACTGAGGAAACACTTTTCCTCTTCCTGGAGGTATTCCTGTATTTGTAGGAGGTGGAAAAGAAATCTACACACTGCAAAAGAAAGGAGAGCTATGTCGAGGGGAAGTGAAACTGTGCCCCTGGGTAAGGCTGCCCCTTGCTCAGGATTCTCATAGCACATGATGATGTTAACCTGCCTTGGACTACATCCGCTCTGGAAGACAGGGCGAATCCCTCGCACCTAAGAATCTCAGTTTTTTTCTTCTGTTGATGGGGCTCATATTGCCTACCTCACAGCATGGTGTTTCACCCATCAACTATAAGAACATATATAAAAGTGTTTAACGTAGGGCATAGCACACAGGAGGTGCATTAGGTACTCAAGAAAGGTCATTTTTTACCCTCAACTCTCCAAATGTGCACCAGCACAAGCATGGGAATGTTGTAGAGGAGGATCCCTCATTTACTTTGCCACTTGAACACTTGCCTGTGTCCCCACTACCTCCACCCTGTGCCCTCTAACCAGCACCCTGAGCTAATCCTGAAGGTGCCGCGCGATGACGGTCATCCCGGAAGGTTTGCTGTCACAGGAACAAGAGACCCTCACCATGAGAATAGAACTGGAGTCTTCTGGGTGATCTATGACATGTGGGAGGCGACTCTGTGTTTATATCTGCCGTGATTTTCTGAGGCCTCTCTACCTGTGGTTTACAAAGACAAAGTGTCCTCTCCCCAGCCTGAGGAGGCAGGACAGGAATCTTAAAGACCAGGAAATAAGGCTAGAGTTCATCTGCTGCTCTGTCCTCGGCTCCTGGTAAGTCCCTTGACTTGCTGCACCGTCGCACCCTCTCGAGCTGGGTGAGAACGGCCTTGCCCACTCGGCTGGGCTGCCAGAGCGAGGGAGCCCACATCTGTGAAGTGCTGAACGGAGTGCAAAGTGTCTGTGCTATGCTCCTGCTTGGCATCTCCCTGATTTCAACAGAAGTTCTGGCTAATTTAGGCATGGGTTTGAAAGAGAAATGCTGTAACTCCCAGAGAACAAAGGAAAAAGAGGTCTCACTGAGGAACCCTTGCAGATAACCCAGTCGTGCTTACAGAGCCCGTTCAGTGCGCCGAAACGTTCGCTCCCTAAATTGTGCCCTGGAAACATTTCCCCTCACACTTCGTGGGCAGAGCCCAAAAACTTGTCTTTCTCAGGCACTTTCCTCTTTTAGTGGCATTTAAAAGACAGTGTGGGAATTGCCTCTTTGGGGAGACACGCAGAGGTCTTGGAGGCGCCAGGGACTCAGGTGGCTGACCCTAGACTCCTTTCCCCAGGCTGTCTTTGTGCCACTATCTCTTTTTCCATTAGTCCTTGTAGTAGTTCTGGCTTTGTGCAAAGGCCACGGGACTGGAGTGCCTCCCCATCCGAATTATTTCCAAGTCCACCTCTACCATTACTAAGATATATAAGTGACTTTGAGCAAGATACACAATTCACTAAGACCCAGTTTTCTTAGCTGTAAAATGGGTTTTACAATGAAATGTACTCATTGAGTTGCATAACTCACTGTGAACTTTAAATCGAGATGATTTAAATTCAGTGAACTAATAAATATGAATGAGTTTTATAGAGAATTTGGTGGTGGTGGTGATGTATGAATTAATGAATTATAAAATGGTCTTTTCCAGTGTACTTTTGCTATTGCCCCTAAACTTTCATTTACTGCAAAGAAGTAAAATGAAAAGTAATTGACTTGTAGACCTTCCTCATTGATTCAAATTAAACTTCACTCTCATCTGGCGGTAGAACCCTTGGCCTCTGTCTCAATCATAGTATTTTATTTCTATAGAAATATAGTATCCATTAAAATTATCTATTTCTGTGGCAGTTAAAATTGTCAACATAGTCTTTTTGCTTCACCTTCTGGCTGACTTCTGTAACCTCACTTTGCAAAGACTGGGGGAAAATGTCTAAGTGTTTGCAAAGATGAATGTTTTGTTTTAAGTATCAGGATATGAGTATGGTTCAGTTCAGAGTAACTCATATTTATATTGAATTTTTGCTGCAGTCAGAGCATTCAAGGGAGAGAAGAAACTGAGTAAGAGGAGACACTACCCTTAGGGAATTTATGATCCAGGGTTTCTTCTTCTTTCTTTCCTTCTTTTTACTAATTTATTAGTTTGTTTCTTATTTAATGGTGAACAGGTACCAAAATTGCTATATGTCCTGGCTTGTGGAGACAGAGATGACAAGAGCCGGTCCTTTCCCACAAGGAGGAGTCAGCCTAGCTCAGGAGGCACCCAGGAGCCGAGAGACATAGGAGAAGTCAGGACAATAGGAGAAGGAGCTAAGTATGCAATGCTGGGCTCCAGCCCCCGTCCCCAGTCAGAATATCAGGGCTTTTCTAGGAAAGAAGCTGCTTCTACTTCCTATCCTGTCTGCAGGTGCTGCTGGTGGAGAATCCAACCTGACTCTGACAGTGAACAGCGCAGGAAAAAGGAATGAGAAACATACAAGAAAGTGACAGTTTTGTCAGATACCACAGCAAGTGCCATGAAAGACAAATGAGCTGAAGCCGTGGGGCTTCAGCAAAGGGGGAGGTTCCTTTGTGCTGGGAAGTCCACAGGGACATGGCAGGACAAGAAGCCTCTGAGGAAGGCTTTGAAGACAGACAGATACTCCAGAGGCAAAGATACAAAAGAAGGCACTGGGATGCCATAAATATAAACAAAATCACTACCTTGGTAACTTTTCTTGTTGCTGAGACAAAAGACTGGATGCCCAAAGTTAAAGGAGGAAAGGTTTATTTTAGCTCACAGTTTGTAGAGGTTTCAGTCCATCGTAGGCTGGCTCCAAGGCAGGTGGCGTGGAAAAGGGGGCATCACAGAGGAGAAACAGCTCATGGTAAGGCAGACAAGAAACAAGCAGCAGGAGCAGCGGCAGCGGCGGCAGCCTGCCTCTCCTTTTCATCCCTTTTAGGCTACTTGCCTTTTGGCTGATGCCACCCACACACAGCGTGGACCTTCTCATTATCCACACCCAGAGCTGTGCTAAACTATTCAGTGAACTAATTTAGTAATCACACATCCTTAATCTCAGCATCACACACCCTAGATCCAGCCATCTCTGAAAAGCCCCACCTATGACCCCGTGAGGCTTTGGGGAGACATCGAGATACAAACCATAACAAGTACAAAGTGGGCAAGGTCACCAGGTTAACCTTGAGTGGCCTGGTTGAGCTGGGTGATGTCTAGGAGAGGCAGAAGCTGAGGGGAAAGGAAATTGAGGACCTTTCATATCTGTCTAGGAGCTTGTACTTTATCCTGCAGGTCGAGGAGCCCAAGATGGATTTGGAGCTGGGTTCTATTTGGGAGAGGTAGGACTTTTTTGTTTCGTTTTGTTTTTACGGTGCTGGGGATTGAACTCAAGGCCTCGCGCTTCCTAGGCAAGCACTCAAACTGCTGAGCTAAATCCCCAGCCCCAAGAGGTGGGACTTTTAAAAATACTTGTTGATTGCACTATTTTAAGAAATCTCTTCCCGCACAGTATGTTCCTGGGATAAGGCGCACGTTTCCTCCCGGGGCTGGTGGCTAATGAGAGGCACACAGCCCAGAGCAGGGATAGGACGCGCACACAGCAGCAGTGCAGGCAGGCATGTGTTTGCTGGGTTCACAAAAGCACTTTCACTTCCTAATTTTCTCATCACCCCCACCCCGGCCCTCCCACCTGTGTGAAAATTCCCTGATGGGGCTGACATCTTATGCTCCCTTGAAGACAACAGGAGCTGCTGACGGTGGTGGTGGGACTTGTGCTGCCGGAGTTGCCAGGCCACGCGGGTGAGCGGTCACGGAGGCATGAGGGCGAGCCAGCGAATGCGCCATGTCTTTGACCCAGTAGACTGAAATAGTGGCAATAATCTTTGCACATTCAGTGCCTACCAGATACTTGGCAGGGTGGCATGATACTGATATTGGGTTTCCATGACTCTAAGCAAAGTCACAAAGTATGCAAGGTCACCTGGTTAACCTTGGGTGGTGTGGTTGGGCTGGATGATGTTTAGCATACACCAGTGAATGTTTTTTCTTTCTTTCTTTTTTTTTTGAGCCCGTGTCTCTGTGTTGCCCAGGCTGGTTTTGAACTCCTGGTCGGGACAGGTCCTCTTGCCTTGGCTCCTAAGCATCTGGGACTATAGGCACACGCCACTGGGCCCAGCAGCAAAACTGAATCTAATCTTAACAGCTCGGAGACAGTGTGTTACCTGTCCATACTCACATAGCTAGTGGCAGGTGAAGCCCAACTTCTGCCTACGTGGCCTTCTTTTCAAAGCACAGCACGAACAAAGCAGACAACAAAGCAGAGGGGAAATTTTGTGGCTTCATTCAAACAGCTGTGAGTATAATTCCAGCTTAACCACTTCTCTTCTCCGAGGGTCCTCAAATTGGGGTGGTCATTCCTTCTTCATAGCATCCTTGAGAGGAATAAGTTAGCCGACGATGTCCCACGTCAAGTTTCTCATAGGTGGCAGCTGCTTGTGAGGAACATTAAAGGTCTGGAGGCCGGGACCCACCCCCACCAAGGCACCCAGAACAAGGGTTCCTTTCACTTCTCAGCAGCAGGTTAGAACCAGCTTCGCACTGCCCAGCCAGCCCTTCCCCTAACAGTCTTCTGTCTCCCTCCCTCGTGGGCGGCCTTTGGAAAATTTCAGCACTGATTTGGATACTGTAGATAGGAGAGAGGGACTAGAGCATATGGATATCCTTCTCCTCCTGGTCCTGTTACAATTTGTGTTTGCCAGGTCTTTCCCTGTAGGGACTGAAAGTACAAAGGCTGGACTATCTTCTGAGAGTGGCCCCTTCTCATTCCCATTTCACTGGGCCCCTAAGTTTAAACAGCTGATTCTTCACAATCATTGCGATTTTGGAAACTTCCTTTCTTGTACTCTCTGTATCCCTTTCTGATGTACATGGCCTCTGGGGAGAGTAGCAGTACTTCCATGGTCCCTAGTCCCTAGTCCCTACACAGAGTTCTCTGGAGAAGCAGAACCAATGGGGTGTATTTATCTGTCCATCTAGGTACCTGTATTTATATCCATATCTGCTGGGCACACACAGGCTGGGTACCACAGCCTATCAAAGCTGACACATAAAACACACATGTACGTATGTACATGTGTATGCTTGCACTATCTCTCTCTCTATATATATTTTTTGAGAGTGAGAGAAGGGGGGCGAGGGGGATTTACTTTAAGGAATTGGTTTACCCAAATTGTAGGGACTGACAAGTCCAAAATATGCAGGGCAGGGCAGGCCAAGCATCATTGAAACGCAAGAAAGATTTCTAAATTAAATCTTGAGGTAGAGTTGCACCACTGTGTTTTTCTTGAGAAACTTTGATCTTTTCTCTTCCTTAAAGCCAACAGATTGTAAATACCAATCACATTCACATATACCTTCCTAGCAACATCTAGACTTGTGTTTGACCTATCGCCTGAGCGCCACTGCTTACCCAACTTGGCATATAAAAGTAACCATCATGGTCCGTGAAATGCCTTATCTTAGAAGGCAAGTCACTTTCTTGAATGCTCAAGGGCCTGATGGGCTCAGTTTGCTGCTGTGTCCCCAGACTCAGGGAATGATCACCAGGTATACAGGCAGGGAGATGGGTGTTTCATAGGAAGAGCTGGGTCTTCAGTTTGCCACGGGGAAAGTGAATGGTCAGAAGTTTGGCTCACTTTTTCATTTATTCACTTCTTGGTCCATCCAGCTGCTTGACTACTTTCTATATGCTAATTATATGCTGAGTCTTGCGTAAGGCCCGCTGGGGCCAAAGGTGAGGAAGAACAAGTCTTTGCCTTTAGGACTTTATAATTCCATTATAGTAAATTCTCCATACCAAATGAATAACTTGTTATAAGCTGTACTTTATGCAAATGTCATTAGCTTGAATAGAAATTGTTATGGGAAAATGTGTCCTGTTTTTCTTTTTTTTTTCTTCCTTTTTTTTTTTTTTTTTTTTTGTGGTGCCGGGGATCGAACTCAGGCCCTTGTGCTTGCAAGGCAAGCACTCTAATCAGTGAGTTAAATCCCCAGCCCCCAATGTGTCCTGTTTTGAATGCCTGTCATTTCAGCCCAGTGGACCTTAATCCTTTGTGGGTCTTGAATCTGTATGAGAATCCAGCACCAGCCATGGAGCCTGTTCCCAAACAGTGCTTACCCCAAGATATACGAATATTGTAGACAGTTGGAGGTGCAGAGAGCCAGCTAAAACCCCCCTGGTTCATAAGGGCCTTTTTATAAGGACCTCTGGAGAAATTTTATTTCTTTTCTATCTTAAGAATAAATGCCTCCTTCTAGAGAAGTTGATTGGTTTTATATTATTACATGGAGTTGTGTGAACAGCAACATCTCATTGTCCCTGTAGAATGCAAAGAAGTGTAGAGTCACCAATGAGGTCAGCCTTTTAAGAGAATTAATCATTTTTTAAAATCTATCCATTAGTATCAAATTGCTGTTTGTTGTTGTGAGGTTGTGTTTTGTTTTGTTTTGTTTTTGCAAGGGGGAGTTGGCATACCTTTTGCTATTGAAATTCTCTCTCTCTCTCTCTCAATTTTTTGGCAGTACACTAGAATGGAAAGGCACAAACAACTAAGAACAATGATGAGAGTACAGGAACATACAGAGTCCCATGAGACCGCAGCCTCTGAGGGTAGGAGCAGAACCCAGCACAAAGTACAAACACAGACTCTCTCGTTCAAAAGTTGAGATTTTAAAGTCAGCAACAATACTACATGAAGTCGAGCCTGGGGCTCTTCTAAACAGGGGGCCCTGTGCATCTCGGGGGTTGCAGGCCCGTGAAGACAGCCCTGTGTGTGGAAGGAGGCTTCCCAGTCAGATGGCATCTGAAGGAGCCTGAGGGAAGGGTGGGACTTTGCCAGCAGAGCACAGCAGGGTGCCACCCAGACAGACCTAGAGCTGGTGCTGGGTCCCAAAGATGTGGGAGTTAAGTCATGAGAAGGATCAGCAGAAGGTTATACAAAGAAGCTACGTGCACACGAGGCTGGGCTCACAAAGGGCCAGGCCTGTGACCTGTCGTTTTCAGCAGTTCCACTCCCAGAAGGTCTACATGACACTGATCTCACACTGATTTCTAGCCCACAAATCCCAGTTTGACCACCACCCAGAACACCCTCATCTGCCTGTTCCTCCACACATCTGCCCTTTGCCCTTCCCTCCCATAGCCTCATATTCCCACAGTGCCCTGGGACAGGCCACCATCACTGTCCGGGCAAAGTCTGGACACAGACCTGTTCAGGCCTCCAGCTTCTGGCTGACACAAACTAGGTACTAAGTTAAGGAAGGCTTTGAGACACATTTTGTGCTCAGCATCCCTCAGTCTGTGAGACTTCAAGATGCCAGCACATCAACAGGCTTCGCGAATTTCTGTCAGCTCCGTTGGCATGTCCCAAATTGTCTTTGTTGTTGTTGTTGTTGTTATTCCCTGTTTGTGTAGATAGTCTTCACAGGATCCCAGTGACAATTTGTTTGAACTCAGACAGATTGGCTGTCTCCTCCCGGCTATGCCGACCTCATTCCTCACCAGCAGAAATTGGGTGGTTAACCCCCTTCCTCCTCCCTGCGATTTCTTGCTGCTCTTTTACATCACCTTGTCTGATAAATCATTTGGGACACTGTGCCATCAACAGCCTTGCCATAAACCCTTTCTACAGATCCATAAACGAGAGCGTGCTCTGAGGAGAAGCATTTAACAGTGATTGGGGAAGTGTTTGAGGTTGTTTATTTGCCTGAGAACCGAGCAGCTAGGATCCTGGGGGGGCCTGTGTGGAGTCTGAAAGCTTTGCTTCCCTTTTCCTCTCTCAGCAAAGGGACCATTCTGTGAAGTCATTCTGGCGCCCAGGGCCCCGGTGCATCCAGACTGGACGGGGTGATAGACGGGCCCTGGTTACAGCCCATCACTGTCCTCGTGGGTAAACTGAGGCCCAGAAAAGCAAGGAGCTTGCCTAAGGTAGAAAATCCAGCAAATGGAAAGCCAGGTCTCCTTCTGTTCCTAAGATGGAGTCACTGCTTATATAAATGCATCAAAATTCTTAGTCATCTGTCTGTGAGGAAATTTCTTGACTTCTCTGAGCACAAGTTTCCTCCTCTGTAAATCAGTGACGTTACGACTGTTTTCCTCACGATAGGAAAGAGGAGGCTTAAGAAATCATATTCACACAGAGGAAGGGCTCGGTCCTCAGCCGTGTGGACTGGGGCACACTGAGCCTCAGTTTCCTCATCTCCAAAGTGAAGGCTGTCAGAAGGATTTGAAAACCTGAATTTCAACAGGACCTGAAGCATTGTGTAAATGTTAGCTTTTTAAATTATTATCACTCTGCTTTTCATCATTTTTGGCGCCATATAAGCCCTTGGCGATTATTTTTTCCATTTTGTGTGGGCAGAGTTGCAATGCAGCTAGAATAAAGGTCTCGGGTATAAACAAACATAAGTTTAAAACACGGCTCTGCCATTTATTGGCAGTGTGAGGGTATCCTCAATAAGCTTCTCAGTTTACTCATCTAAGAAGTGGGATAGCAATCATTTTGTCTTCTAAAGTGCATGTGAGGACTGCACATAACTCACCTTTCATGTTATTTATGCTGAAAAATTTCAGGCAATAATCATTTATTTCTCACCTGTTATTTTGAGTGCTCTTAAAGTCGTGCTCTTCAAGGCTAAGAGCCAGACAGTCCTCCCCACACTCCCGGCTTGTTGCAACAGGAGCCGTTGCCTGCGATTCAGATAGTTTGCATCATGCATCTCTGCCTCATCATTCTGCACTACAGAGGCATGATGAAAAAGCAGCTAACACGCACAGCCCAGGGATTGTGGCTAAGTGGGAACCAGGATCTGTACAGGTAAACGCTGACTATAGACGCTTACGTTCAGTCGCAGTCCCAGGCAGGTTACCAGGAGGAGGAGGCTGCAGATGGGGCTGTGTTCTGTCTGTGCACTCTGACTCCCCCAGATCTACTGCGGGCTGTGTTCTCCCTGCCCTGTCGAATCGCCCGTTGCAGCGGAAGGTAGGTGCGCAACCGCAGAGGGAGGGAGCTAAACTGCAGGCCTGTTAAATGTAGCAGGAGCATACACACACCTAGTGAGAACATCTTGTCGAGCAGTTGCCAGCCCAGTCAGGATGGTCACCTATAGGATGAACTCTCGGGGATAACGCTTCAGGACAGGACGGGTTGGAAGTCTACTGCTTGACATGGGGCCGTCCACTGGTTGGGGGGTAGCACAGAGAATGTGGTGATTGTCACCAACTTAATGTATCTATACCCACCTGCATCCCTGTAATGCAGAGATATGTCATCCACTCCCAGGCGGTGTGGGGTTTGATGGTGTCGCTCACCCTTTTGCTGTCCCCTGGATAAAACAAAAGTGTTGTCATTTTACATAGATATTCAAGACTTCATGCCAGGCTGTATGTTGCTAGCGGACTCATATTGGAATTTATTTGTTTGTAATTTTTTACTTATAAAACTGATTGTTTCATATGTATCAACTCAGTTTTATGTGTTTCTTTGTTTATTACTAAAAAGAAGAAAGGATCATGATGTTCATTTAAACACTACTTTTATACACTCCGGGTTTAGTTGAGGTTTCTGGAGTCAGAAGAGTGAGCCACCCTTTCTGAAGTCTGCATTGGAGAACAGACTATGTCTTCTTTTTTCCTAGTTTGTGAGTGCATTTGCCTGGAAGGCTATTGCAAGTTTACAAACTACAGTTATTTATTATTGTACCGGAGTAATGTTCTGGTTTAAGGAAAGGGGGCTCTGGAGTCAAACATTTCAACACGGTCACTTACTGTTCTGTGACTCTAAGCAAGTTCCTTAACCTGCTAAACCCATCTTCAAAGTGGGGATAATACTTGTCCCAAATCTGCCTAGTGGAATTTTACCTAGAGAAATGAGATCGTGCGTGCTGAGGTCTTGGCACATTCACTGGCTCTTGGTAGGCACCGATATACCATGGGTAGATACAGCAGCTGCGACTGTGGCTGATGGCTGATTGGGTGGGCTTATAGACCGAGATGTACAGAAGCCACCCAGCTTCAGCTTGCGAGTTTTTCTCCAACATGGTAAAGGCCCCGTGGAGGTCTGAACCCCTCAGATTAGCTGGCTTTTGGGAACTGGTTGTTGATTACTCAAGGATTTTGTGAGCTAGTTACTAAACACAGCCATTATTAAAAATGAACCAATATAATCTTGCATGCAAATAAATTATATTTATTTTTCCTGATATAATACATTTTAGTCTTTATTTACACTTTCAGTTTTTAAATTATATTTAAAACAAAGGGAACAAGGAGTTAACACTCATTACTTTCCGATTCTTACATTACACTGTACTCTGAAGTTGTGTCCTTTTATTTTATCTGGGTGATAGAAATACTGTACAGTATTATGGTTGCTATTGCTTTTCTCTTCCCAACTCCACCTTCAATGACTTCACTTTAGTGGCTTGAAACTCACCAGAGAGGGTCTAAAGAGCCCCCCAAAGAAGAGAAAGGGACCTCAATTTGCTAAATAAGTTCTTTTGTCACAAAAAAAGAACTTCAGGACACATCAGTATGAGGTATAGGCAGATTTATTAGAGTTAGAAAGTACAGAAGAACAGGAAAGGACTCTAGTTCGAGCAACTGGAGGGGCTCACTCCAATGAAGAGGTTCAGACTGGCTTGCTCACAAAAGCACAAGACCAGCTTTTATGGGCTATGTGAGGTGGGCCAAGGTGCAGTAGATCATTATCTCAGTTCTCCTGTCCTAGCGCTGGAGGAATCCTTAAGGTGCGAGGGGTGATTTTGTTCTATGAGATGATTGTTCTTGCTTGGGAGAGGGGCAGCCTCAGTACCACCTTTGCCGCCAATGGGGCAAATTGTTCTCACTTAGGGGAGGTGATCTCGTCTTGGGTTGATCTGTGAGGCTTTGCTTTTCTTGGAACTTGAAGTGATTGTATGTTTAGAACGCTGCCTAGACACTTCTAGATGTCACACCAGGGATGTCTGAAACCAGGCATTGTAAAAAAATGGCAACCTTGAAAATTACTCTAGTTACTCTTGTTTTGGTGTCCTCGGTCTTAAAGGGGAAGAGCAGACCAGGTAAATTTAGGGCTAGTACATTCATAATACAGACATCTCTTAAATGATTAACATGGCTAACAGTATGTGCAGAGCTGAGCAGGCATCTGACCCAAAGTTTTGAAGTAAGAAGGGAGACAAAAATAGAGTTTCTGCGTCTCTTGTCTATATGTCTTTATTTCTTCTGCCCTGTCTTAAAACCAGAGAGAAATATTAACACCACAGAAATCAACAAACACTACAAATCATGCTCAGCTCCTTTTTGAAAGGCCAGTTGTTAAATATTTACCAGCACATCTTTGGGTAAAACACTCTAACTAATAAGCTTGGCTACTTCATTTTTGGACAAGTGCTGATGGTGAGAAAATCCTTTATTCCATTAAGCTGAAATGTGTCTCTATCTAGCTTGAATTCTAGTTAGAATTGTCAGTGAACTTATTTTTCCACCACTAAATAAATATACCATGGTTTAAAATTACGTCTTAGTGCCTTTCCGTATACCCTATTCATAGTGTGTGGGACCTGGTAGGCCCCAAAGAGAGTATTGTTGTGTTAAATCGACTGTCTTTGTATTCAGATTAGCATTATTTAAATGTTATTTCTCAGATAGAATGTAGTCTCAAAGCTGAATTGTACTTGAATATTCCTACTTTGAGTACACGCTATTTTTAAAATCATTGACTCACTAGAAAGGAAGCAGGTGTCATTTGGGGCCTGTATGGAAACCAGTCCCCTTCCAATAGATCCCGCTCTGTGAATGACCAGTCATCTTACACCGGGTAGTGCCTTCGGCGCCCGACAAGACCAAGGGGAATCGTCCGCCTTGCTCCCTGGGAGATGAAAGCAGCAAATGAAGAAAACAACTAGAAGGCCATAGGAAAGGTTACTGTTAGACACTCAGACTTTTGAAACTAAGCAAGGAAGGCAATTGAACAACTTGACTGGACAACTCGATCGGAATTTTAGGCTCACATGCTGCCCTTCCGATTCTGCCATGTTCTTCTAATGAGCTGTGTGGCCTTAGGTAAATCTCTAGACCTCCCTGAGTTTCAGTTTTACCGTCTCTGAAATAGAGATTGTAATACTCAACTGATTGTCAAGTATATTAAATAAGATAAAGATATGAAGGCCAGATTTATCCATTCCAATTGTCATATCAAGCATCCTGTCAATTATCTTAGGTTTTGAGGGATTTAAAATGGCCCTAAAAATTAGATGCCCTGTCTGAATAAAAAACTTATCTTCATAGGTTACAGATTTATATTGCTGAGTCATTTCTTTATTTAAGTTATAACGAAAACTGTCCAAATTAACTTTGTAGTAGCACGTTGAAGAAGAGATGCTGGTCGGTCTTGGTCCTGCTGTTTTATGGGACAAACACAAGATTAGATATGTGGACTCATGTCTTCCTTGGCAGTGAAACCATATGTGGATGTGCTGTACCATTCCCTCCCTGCAGAACTTCCCAGAGTGGGGAGGGAGATTGAGATCTGTACCTCCTAAACTCCACTAGCCTGGAAGAAAATTATCTTCAAAGTCATTTTTGTCATCTTCCATTAGACAGCAATTTCCTAGGCAAATCGAATGTAGGACACTTTTATATAAATGAAATAACAGACATGTGGCAAGAGGTTAATAACTCCCATTGCCCAGTCCTGAAAGGAAGAAAAATCACGGTGTCATTTCTACTCTTGACATTTTGTTCTGTCACCCCTTGAAGTGAACAAGGTGCTTTTGTGCATTTTAAAGAGCCCTCTATTTCTTTCTTTCTCAAGTTCTCCAGAGTTGTGCCTCTAAATTTTCTCACTGATGATGAGTAGAAAGAAATTTAAGAAGTCTTGCTGTGGTGAGAAGGTAAACACCATGGCCACTGCCCTTTAACTGGAGATATTCCCACCTTTCAGCCCACCAACCTCCCCGGGGCGGGTGGCAGTAAGCCATCAGAACTGTGAGAGTGTTCTCCGGTACATAGAATCAGCAGCACACATGCTGAGAAATAGAAACTTATTGTGATATTTGTTCTAAGGGTGGCATAAAATTTTCCAAAGTTTCATTGAAATAAAACAGAAAAGCAAGAGTGCTTATAGTAATTCTACAGATGCTAATTCTTGAATGCTGTCCCCACTGGTCCATTAAGTGTGCTTGTGTAACCACAGAGACTTGCTCATCATACCTACATTTGCCAAGCTGCACTCTTACTCCTTGAGTCATTTGACACTTGAGCCATGGTTGACTGTTGCTTCTCTTTTGGTAACTGGTAAATGGTATCCAAGTCAGCTTTGTTCATTGTTTTTTCCTTCCCCACTCTTCTCTCAGGTGTGTACCTCTCTGACAGGCCAGTTCACTCCCTAGTTCTTTCCCTGGTGATCTTTACCAACTTCCCTACTATTATCTGTTTCTTCGCTGGACTCAGAATTCTGGAAGATTTCGGATAAGAATCACCAGTGCCCCAGACTTAAGAAACACAGCATTGGTCTTCAGACGCAATTCATAGCAATAATTACATTTAGATTCTCCTTAGGATATGCATATATTTAATAATGATCCTTGCTGTACTATATGTGATAAACTCAGATATTTTTTATCCTTTCTGTGTCTTTTCATTCTTTTCTTTCAAAATGCTATTTCTGAAGCACTAAATTAATCTCATGATTCATGAGGAGGATGCACCCTACAACTTGAAAACACTGCATCTCGGACTTTAATGTCCACATCAGTCTTCTGAGATATTGATAAATGGCAGATTCAGATTCATTAGGTCTGGCATGGGTTCCATGATTCTCCATCTCTAACAAGCTCCAGGGATACGGATGCTGCTTGTGTGGGGACCACTCACTTTGAGCACTGGTTCTCCAGCACTGGTGTTGTTCAGCACCATGGACAGGAGCAAATCTCGTTTTGGGGGGCATCCCCAAAGGACTCAGAGTCACTCTGAGTGGCTTCTCTGCTAGACATGTGGCACTGGCTAATAGGCAAGCAATGGAACTTTCCAGAGAATTTCTGGACCACACTCCTTCACACAGAGGAGTCCTCCTGGTCTTGAGCACTGAGGGCCTCAGAGCAAGGCCCCAAATGAAGAGTAGGCCAGAGGTCCAGGACTAGATTCCCAAGGAACTCTGCTCACAAGAATCAGCCGAGCTCTTCTCACTCCACCCCACCCCCAATTCCCGTGGTTCATTCTGCTTCCTCCATGATGACTCACTGTGCCCCTGTCTTTATCTGGGTCCTCTAGAAGGCAACCGCTCTTGAACACTCTTTCTGATGAGCTCTGCTTCCACTGTATTACTCATCTTAAATGATGAGGCTTGCTTTCATCTGGGTCCACTAACTCTGCTGGAGTCCGAAGCGTGTGTTATTAAAAGCATCTGTGTGTTTATGTCTGCTCCATAACAGGCTAGTCATTCTTAGCCCTGGCCACATCAGAATCACCTGGGGAGCTTCTGCAAAATACTTATGCCCAAGCCTCACCCCAGACAATTAAATCAGAATCTCCGAGCCTGAAGCCTAGGCATCAGTATTTCTAAAGGTTCCCTAAGTGCCTGCGATGTGTAGCCAGGCTGAGCAGTACTACATTATCCTGTGAGCTCCACAAGGTTATGGCTCATGTCTTATTTACCTTTTCTTCTTCCTCTCTCTGCTCTTCTCATCTTTCTCCTTCTCTTCCTCCTCCTCCCTTCTCCTCCTCCTCCTCTCATTATAGTACCCTTATTAAGTACCTTCTGCTTGCCAGGTACCATGCCCAGTGATTGTTCTCATCCTGAAGTATCCACAAGGCACTGAACACCCTGTGGATACCACCATCTGCAGGTGCTCACGTCCCTTTTAAAACCAGTGTCATATTTGCACATAACCTGTACACATCTTCTCATCATCTCTAGATTCCTTATAATACCTCATAAAATGTAAATTTTATATAAATGGTTGTTATACCGTATTGGGGATAGTGACAGGAAATAAATGTCCATACATGTTGGTACAGATGCCGTATTTTCCCTAAATATTGTTGAGTTGTGACTTGCTTGCCCTGAGGATCCGAAGGCTGTGGGCACAGAGATGCTGTTGTAGTGTCCACTGCCTTCATGAGCCTGTTGATTTCCATGGTGACACCTCTAGGCAGGCATTACTACAACTACTTTGCAATAAGAAAATTGAAGTTTAGAGAGGTGAACCGGCTCCTGAAAGACTGCACAGTCTGGATGCGGATGAGGCACATTCGAACCCAGGCCTTCCTGACTGCAGGTTCCACCCTCCTCAATTGCTCTGCACATCCTGCATGTGCAAAACACCGTTGGCATGATTATCTTGTTGGATTCTCAGAGCTCAGCTGGGAGATGGATGGATGATTGAAAGAAAGGCTCAGGCTTCAGAGTGCAGGAAAAATGAAAGCAGAGACTGGCCACCTGGGAGAAGAGAACAGAATTGGGGTCTCTGCAGACTAGAAGGGCTTTGCAGTAAAAGTGGAAATGGCCTCCCCAGAACTCTCAGCGTTCCTTACATCCCTCCCGAGACCGGATAGGGTGGGAGGGGTGGCAAGTCCCAGGCAGGGCGATTGCTCCGCGTGCTTGTGGAAGGACACAGAAATGCCTCTGTTGTTGCCTCCGGAGCCCTGCGATGATAGATGGAGGGCCGTTTGTCAAGCCTGAAGCCATCATTCATGGAGGACAATGGCCCACTGGGACCCAACACATTTAGAGAAGAGCGTGAAGCAGACAGAAGCAGGATTATGTGAACCAAAGTCAAAGGAAATTTGTTAGGAATGTGATTTCCAGAGCCTTGAAATCGGCAGGAATGAAGCTCTTTCTGTGAGAGACTTATTAGCAAATGCATTTCAAGCAGGGACCAATTCACCAGCTTCCTGGTGTCCATTACCAGCAAACACTGGAGACAGTTGTACAGGATTTAGCAGAGGATCATCCTTTTGGACAGTGTTACCTGGAATGTATTTTGGTAGAGAGGGAGGGTCTTCTGCGTATGATTTATGTGTGTCATAGGGAAGAGCTGGAATGGGAGGCCTTGAGCAGTAACTTCAGAACCATCAGCGGGGGTTTTCTTTGTCTGTCTGGAGTCCTGGTCCCATTGCGAAAGGTCTGGAAATAAACAGGCAAATGGATTAGTTTCATTGGCTTGGGAATCATACTCTAAAACACTAGATCTCTTCCATTTTGTAATCTGAGAAAAAGTTAACGTGCCTCTATGAATATGGGGCTTAAGCTAATAGGAACAACTGAATTCAGAGAAGTACGACTTAATGTCTGCTTCTTTGCCTTCTAGTGTTAGGCCAGGGAGCATCACACTCACACAAACTATTGCTGACAGTGGCTAAGGACAGGACCTTCTAGAAGACAAATTGAGTGTGGAAATCCTCATGCATGTAGAAATAGCTGGGCGTCTAGTAACTAGTAACAAAACACACTGCCTCCACGTCCAGGCTCCCTGCTTAGAATGGATTTAACAGTTTACCCTGGCAGAGAAGGCTCTGTGGTTTGGGAATTGGGCATCTCATTAAGAGAAGGGGAACAGCCCTCTTCAAAATGTGTTTGGGGCAGGCAAGGTAGGGCTTGGATCCACTCCATCGGGAGCTTATTCCATCTTGCGTCACCCTTGCCTGGTGGCCGCCTTCCATCAGAGGGGTGTGGAGAACATGTGCTAATTGAATGCCTGCTGACTGCTTGGTTCTTTGCTAGGCTCTAGGGATACAGAGAGAAATGGATTTGGAGGTAATATTTGTTGCTCCGTGGCTAAGGTCATGATTGTTGAAACAACATAGCCTGGATTCGTGCATAAACTCTGTCGTTTGCTCAACGTTGATTGAGCACAATGCCTGACCTCTACATGACTTGGTTTCTTCATCATAAAAATGGGTATAATTATAGGTCATATTCCTAGGGCCTGTGTACATTAAATATGCAAACATACTTAAAGAATTAAGCTTATATATAAAGCATTAAACTAATGTAAGTAAAGCATTAAGTTAATGCATTTACAGCATTAAATATACTAATATACTAAAAGCATTAAAGACACTAAGATATGTAAAGCATTAAATAAACTACAGGTAATACATGTAGCACAGTTGCAATAATGCCTGGCATATAGTGTTATGCACCTTTTTTTCCTGCTTTTATTATTAGTAGTAGCCGAATGACATTTGCTGAAATCCTACTCCATGCAGATGCTGGAGGCATGGCAGTGAATAGCTCATGGCCTTCCCTGTGGGCTGTGTTGAGTGACTGTTGCACATGGCTGGAAGTGATTCAGGAGATGGCTGGAGATGAATCAGGGGAGTGCCATGGGAAGTCTTAGATGGGCGAGACCAAGACCTATTTGATGGAGCAAGGAAAGCTTCCTGGAGGAGGGAGCAGTTACTGTGGGCTTTAAGGATGGGAGTGCTTTCTCGCTTGAAGACAGCAGGGTGAAGTGTGAGTCTGCACCTGCTCTACCTTGAATGACCTCTAAGGTCATGAGAGTGTACGGAGGCCTTGAATGATTCGGACTCTCTCAGGGCCTTGCCCCAAATAAAACAGTCCCAGGGAAGAAGAGAATAAAAATGGTGGCTGTATCTCTGAGAGTCATGGGATTCCAAAAGGGAGAGGCAGCAGGGGCTTGAATTACAGGGCAGCGCTTCTCACAGGCAAGCAAGGTGAGGGGCGGCGGGGCAAACACCAGGAGGGTTTGGATTGTTCCAGAAGAGGAACAGGGTGAGCGAGGGCGCAGAGGCAGGGCTGGGTAGAATGTGTCAAGAGAGGGGTGAGCAGTCTCACGTGGAGACAGCAGGGTGCTCACTGGAAGGGAGTCTGGCCAGGGAGCCCCAGGGGGTGAGCGCAAGGGTTTTTAGTCCTCAAGGCAGACAGCAGCGAGTGAATTTGATTTCACTCTGAAGATTTTTATAGGCTCATAAAAAACTATATACTGTGGACTTGTAAAACATCAACCCAATCCACAAAGTAGGATTAACAAGATACAATGGAGGCAAAATCCGTTAGGAAATAAATAGCACATCTCCTGTGTTTGCCCCCCTCTATCCATCTCTCAGCTGCTTCCTGCATTCAGCTGCCAACGGCTCTGAGATGCAAGTGTTAGGGAGCCAGGGAGACCACTGTGCAATGTACTGGACACTGTGCTGGCTACTTGGCCTGTGTCATGGTCACCACAGTGGCCCTGTCTGTGAGAGCGGAGAAGCCAAGAGCCAGAGAGGTCAGGCGGTCTTGGGATTTCCATCTCTCTGACTCCAAGCCCACCCTCGGCCATTTAGGATGCAGAAGCATTCAGTGTTCTGATCATTCTCGGATACAGATCTTGTTCAGCTGGAATCTGGAAGTGTCTGGTGTGTATCCTGAGGGACCAGGATGCTCAGAAACCCCTTGTTGTGGCTTATCCCATTGCAGCTTGAACCATTACTGTGAGGCTGATGAAGGGCTTCTGTCTGCAGGCAGGCACTCTCTAAACCAAAGTTTTATAGGGCAAGGCAGAAATATAAATAGTGTTTTAAAAGTAATGCTTTAAAAAAAACCTGTAACAGAACCCAGTAAATGGCTATAGTGAGTCAAAGCCTCGGGTACCTCTTCTGCCTTCCATACTTGCTTTATTTTCCTAGAAAACACCAACCAGATACCACAGTGACCCTCTCTCCCAATTCCCAGACCTGCAACAGTGCCAGGGCTGGAATATCAGGGTGGGGGGAGGGAAATAACTTATTCAGAGTCCCACCCCTGCCCTCCATGGCTGGAATAAGTAGCGGGCAGGCAGGACACAGCAGCCCATTGTCTGACAGGGGCAGCTGTGCCTGGGCGGAAGGAGCTCTGACGTGGGGAACCTCGGCCTCAGTCCTGCCTTGGGTCCCTTTCCCCATTGCACCCCGTAAGAGAGGTACTGTGTGTCCTGCTTTCTTCGCTGAGGCAGGGTGTGAGGCACCCAGGAGGAACCTGGCACCTCGTGGATTATCATCACTACTGAGCTTGCCTCCTTTCTTTGTTCACAAGAGGGCCCATCAAAGTAACCATGTTCCTTCCCCACCAGAGTCTTGACTGCCCTTTGATGTTATACACCAAAGTCTCTCTTTTGTCTTAGACTTGGGGCCAATCTCACATGTTAACTTGATATCAAGGTGGTGTCTGGCGAGCTCTACCATAACAGACTTTATATGCAGCCTCCTTATGCCCCTGCAGAAGGGAAATGACATGTTGCCTTGTTCACTGGTTCATGCAGCCATCATTTGCAGAGTGCCACCATGTGCCCAGCTGCTGGCCTCTGAGTGGAGAGAGCTGGGTAAGGCAGGCGCCTACCTCAGAGCTCCCAGCCTGAATGGAGCAGCAGGCACGGACGCCAGTAGTGGCCATCCTGCCTGGCACATGGCCCAGGGGCTGTGGTCCTGAGCAGTGTGATGTCCGCTCCTACCTAGAAGAGTTAGAGCAAGCTCTGACGGGCCCACCCAGGCTGGTGTTGAAGGTCAAGTCTGGACTAACAGGATCAACCTGGGCAGTAGCATTGGGCTGGAGAAATTATGACACCTTCAGGGAAGTGTGAGGGGCTCTGTGAGAGTTTTCAGATGAGGAAACCAATGCTGTGCAGAATCACATACATGCAAATAGCAAAAGTGACCCTTGGCCAATCTTTTCCCTTCTCTGGGCCTGCTTTCCCATCATCTAAATGAGGATCTCTTCTAGCTAATAATCCATGATTTGATAACTCTATGGCTCACAGCCTACGAGTCAGTGTGAAACTGACTTGGATCTCTGTCTGTTTATCTTATCTTCCTATTTATATTTGGAAGCCTGTTTCTTCATCTGTTAGAACTGTCTACAGTACAGACCCTGGAAATGTCTGTTTACTTAATGTGCTCTGAGCACATCCAGTGTGGTTAATAAAACAGAGCAGTCTCCCAGCTGTGGGGGGCTAAAGTATACCTGCAAACCCACCATGGCTGTTGGGGGTCTCTGGTCGCCCTGGCCGGAATGCCCACTCTGCACAGCCCCCTCCTGGCCCCCGGAGCTGGGATGGAGTGAGGACCCCTTGGCCCCTGTATGAGACGCTGACCTGTTCCATCTTCCCCTTCCCCAGACTGGGAAACTCCCTTTCCTGTGTACTCCAAAGGCTGCAAACTGACACAGTTTTGGTCACACACTCTGTTTCAAATATTAACAATTTGAACATAAAAAGCAATATATTTTTCATAAAGGTTCCACCATCTCTTCAAAAGTCAGATTTGTCAACACTAGGCCCACGTTTGCACATGGTACTCCCATCATCCCAAAGAGCATGGTGCCAACCCTTTTCCGAAGGGTAGAATTCTTGAGTTTGCCACAGTCCCCACCCTCTTCATTGTCTTTAAATCATTTTATTACTACGTGTTTGCAATACATAAAACATATATTAGTTGTGGGAATTGGTACATACACATAGCACATCTCGATCCTTTTTACCCGCCCCCCCCCTGCCACCATTTCCCTCTCCTCAGACTGTCCAGCCCCTACAGGCATTTGGGTTTGCCTCCCTGGACCTTTCTCTCCTTTGGTTTCCTGTGCAGTGATGTGTAGTAATTACCCACAGTCCCCCAACTTTCAATGGTTCAATTTAACGATATTACAATGGCACAAAAGTGACACATCCAGTAGAAACTCTACTTGGAATGATGGATTCATGTCTACTCCTGAGCTACCGATATGCTGTTCGATACTCCCAAGATACTGGGCAGTAGTCCTGTGTTGCTAAGCTAAGACATTCAGTGGGTTAGATGTATTAAACAAATACGGGACTTCTACTGTTTTCAGGTTCCGTGGGTTTATCACGATGTACCTTCATTGCAAGTCAAGGAACATACATTGCCTAATACTATCTAGGTGACGAGGCCTTTTTCTGCTCATTTGTTATTCCAGTCTCACTGCAGTCCGCAGAGGGGAGTGTGTTTTCTCCCGTTTTATGGGCGAGGAAACCAAGACTCAGTGAATGAAATGATTTTCCCACATGATGAGTTTGGAGAGTCTGGCGCCCGGACTTGGCTGTACAGTATGGGCAGAGCGTGGCCTGGGAAGCAGCAGGTGCTGGTACTTGGTTCAACTTGAACTGGGAAACCCTGTGAGAGTCCCTGACACCTTGAGAGCCGCCTTCTTTGTCTATAAAGTGAGACTGCTTCCCTAAATTAGAGCTTCCTAATGTGAGCGTGTGGCTGGGAAAAAAATAACTGAAAGTTAGCATTTTCTCCCATTGTGAATATAGGCAATAAACCACAATAGCATTAGCAGTTTCTGGGACTTTGTTACCAGGAAGAATCAGATATTTTTGTATCCTATTATAGTTATTGGAGAGGCCTCAAAATATCATTTACACTCATCACTACCTCAAGGTTATGATAGTTATTAGACCCGCTGTTAGATCTTGTTATGACTTGAAAAAGAAATAAAAATATAGCAATCACAAATTTCTCATTTTAACAATTTGATAACTATTTCAATATAATTGGCTTTCTTTGTAATCCTATTGATTTTTATTTTATACATTTAGAAACATTTCTCTGAGACAGGGCCTGTAAGTTTCAAGAAACTGCCAAAGGAGCTCATGGACAGTCAGGCTCAGACCTTGTCCCCAGTGATGTCCGGGCCACGCCTAGCCCTTGGCCTCCAGGCTCCATGGCGCCAGGCCTGAGCCCAGGCCCCCAGTGGCCCAGGCTGCTTTCACCTGCAACCCAGCCCACCCTCTGTCCGTACCTGAGGCAGCACCAGGGGCAGTTCTCTGAGCTCTGTGTAGCCGGCTTGGCCTTCAGTTACATCAGACTAGCTCTCCTAGTCTGTGGGTGACTAAAGGTGTCAGGCAAGTGAAGAGACAGAGGCCTCCATCTTACCACCGGCCTTGGCCCACCCCAAGGTCTTCTGTGTCGGAAAGCGTTGAAGTACTTAATCTCTAGGTCTCATACCTCCCTTTCGATTTTCTCCACCCTGCCTCTTTCTGACAGATCCTTTAGGGAGGTGAAATCTGAGATCTAGAGAACTTGGGCATTTCTTGTTGTTTTACAAAGAAGGAAGAAATAGTGCTGTGGTACAGAGCCGCTGCCAGGGGCCAGGCCAGATGGGACGTGTAGACAGGGCAGAGGTAACATACTTTAGGAGCAGGAGATGCAGGGGTCTGATGGGGCCCATGCAGAAACTCAGGTGAGAGATGACGTGAGAGCTTGAACTGAGGTATTTGAGGCAGATATGGTGAGAAGCGGGCAGAATTTGGAGAGTTTGAGGAGTTCAAACCAGCAGGGCTCAATAAGAGATTAGCTGTGGGAATGGCATGTTGTGTCTTCAAGCTTCCATGTCCTCAGCTATAAAACTGGGCTAATAAAACTTACTTTACAAGGTTGCTGTGATGATTGCTACAAACACCAAGTGGCTGCACCTTGCGCACTGTAAACAGTTGGTGATCATGACCATTCACGGCCACTTGTAGTAGTTGATTTTATTGATATGAATGTCCTCAAGAATATCGTGAGGGGGGCATTTTATAAAGTATAATCCGTGACAGAGGTGATGGTGGGGATGATGAGTCTAAGCATTCTTGGCTGGGGGAATGAAGTGCACACTTCTGTCTGTACGTGTGGTACAGAGCCTAGTCACTGGTTCGGGATCGGATATTTAGGTTCCCTTCCTGCTTCTCTAGCCTTGCAGGGTCTTAGTTCTTCTGATGTAAGATGGGAATGGTGATAGTATGCACCTCCCAGGATGGTTATAAACTTCAAACTAAATGACTTCATGTACAGTTCGTGTCATCCACATTACCTGGTAAAAGAAGGTACTTTAAAATTACTGCCTTACTCTTTCTTATGCCTTAGGAGAGAAAGTAGAAGTGACAGCCCCCAACATAAGCTCCACCTACCTCTCCACCCTCACCCTGTCACCTCTTCTTTATTCTTGTCATCTGTCCTCAGCAGCCAGTGCTTATAATGCCTTCTCCACTGCTGCCTTCCCTCAGCCTGGAATGCCCTTTGTACAGTGTTGGACTATTTGGTGCCTTCTGAGTCTCCAGAGCCCAGAAAGTGCTGCCTCTTCCATGAAATTTTCCTGATGGTACTGAAAGGATGTGTGGCTCTGCCTCTGTTGTCCCCACAGCACTGTCACTTGGCCCTCTCTTAAACACATCCCTGCACTCAGCTTTGGGTTGTAAGATAGTATGTCTTCTCTACTATGAACCTACCAGACCCTTGACCTTGTCTGTCACAGTCTTCTAATATCCTCAAAAATGAGCACAGGGTCCACACACAAAAATAATTTAACTGAGAGGATCGACTAATTTGACTAGTAGAAGCTGGGCACCATCTCTGTCCCCCTGCCTGTGGCGGTCCACAAGGGCTCCAAGGAGGTACGCATATTGCCAGGCCTGCTGCAGAGGATGCCCTGCAGCAAGTCAGAAAGAGACAGGCTGTGTGGAGAGATTTGCCACTGTTACCTGCAAGGACCCTCTTCAAGGCAGCTCCGAATAAGCTGGGCCTGCTGCCTCTGGAATGGGCCGCTCCAGTCAGGCCGGTGTGAGCGCCTCCGCAGCAGGGCTAGCATCCATGGGCAAGGGTAGGGACTGTTGACGTGGGCCTGAATCAGGTGTGGCTCCGTGGCTGTCTGCACCGACCTCCTTCCCAGACTCACCTTCCAATCCTTCCTCATTGCAGCCAGCACTAATGTCAAGGACAACAGGCCTGGCCATGGGTTTGTTCTGCTTAATACCCTTCCACAGACTCCCATAGCCAGATGCTGGTGCTTGAGACCCCGATGCAGGCTCCCGGTCCCTGAGCTTGCCCAGAGGTTCCCACCTCCCCCTGCTGCCTGTCCTCCCACATTTCCTACCTCCTGCTCTGGGCCTTGTTGTGCAGAGACTGTGCGTGTGAGTCTCCTTGAAGCCTGTCATGCCCATTTCCACCACACTTCTGGATCCCACTGTCAGTCAAAGCCTCCTTCATCCTACCCCCGGGTGCCCTTCAGTGCCGAAGCCTGTCTTATTGACCATGGTTAGAAGTAAAAATATAAAAGTGGGGAGTGTTCTTCAGCACCACCTTGCAAGACATGGCTAGATATGTGACAAATGCTATTCTATGTAAATCTCACAATAAGACTAAGGTGGGGATTTTGCAGGATGCAGAGGCTCAGAGGCATTAAGTTACTTTCTCAGGGCCACCTGATTCACCCGAGTCAGAGGTGAGATTTGAAAGTGGGTCAGGTCATGTTCTTTTCTGCTCTTCCCAGCCACCAGTTCCAGACAGAGTCTGGCGTAGAGTAAGCAGCTGGGAATTACGTGGTAGATGGGAGACTGAGCATGAAGTTGCTGGGTGGAGAAGCTGATCTCTCAAGAGCTCGCTTTCTTGGCTTGTTAAAATTAAAAAGGCTCTCCCATATGGTTCCAAGACCTGGTTGAAAAGAAGTGACAGGATCACTCACCATCTTGGATTGTTATTAGACTTTACATGTTTTGGGGTAAATAATAAAGACCATTATCTCTGCTGCATGACCCAGAGCGCTTTTCTCACTCTGTGAAAACAGCTTGACGCAAAGTGTCCTGGGTGGGCGCACCTGCAAATGAGGCCACCCTGAGGAGTACACGGCTGGTCCCTGGATGGCCAGAAAATGCATCAGGATGTCGCTCCTGGCCCTGCTGGGCCATGGGGCATTGTTAGGTGCTGAGGCTGAAGTCTTGTGGCTTCAGTACAATTTTATCATCCTGAATTCCTTCACACCACCCTGATCACATGCACAAAATAAAATCTAACCAAGAGGGAATGAGAAAGGACAAAATCTTTCGACTCCAAAATACCCTCAAAGAAGCCTAACATGAGCATGCTTGAGGACCCAATCAGCACCAAAAGGCCAGGGGAAGAAATCCAAGTGCCAGGGATGATGACGTTGCAAATTATAGCCCATGGGCCTTGGGAGAACTCTTCCTCACTCAGACATCTGGTGGCATGCGACCAGTTTAGCTTAGGTCAACAGAGTTCCCTGCGTTTGGCTTCCACATTGGGAGAGCAGATTCTTAGAGCTCAAGAAAGATCTTGGAGCTTCATGAGCAGGCCAGCAAGGACTTCTGGACAGGAGACATTGGCTGGACCTTCTCCAGCCCTGCTTTGCTGAGTCACAGGGCCCTGTCCTTGCAGGTCTTGTGCTTCTCAGGCCTAGAGTCATCTTGGTACAGTGGGAAGCCCAGCAGAAGCCTCAGCCCAACTTTAGGTGGGGCTTAGAATTTCAGGCGCCTTCTTCAGCACAGGATACACAGGGCTGACTGTGGCCACCCGCTTATCCATCCCCTGTCCTAACCTCAGGCCCACCGCACAGCTCTGGGATTCTGCTCCAGTTTCCCGCTCAGATCTTTGGCTCCTTTGGAGAACCTGGAAACTTGGTGAGTGTGGTTGGCTTCTTTGACACTCTGCCACCTCAGATTCTATCGCAGTCATTCCGGCTGCTTGGGATCCTACTCAGGCCAGCTACCTATCATTAATAAAAGGGAGTAATTATGATTAGTTTAAAATTAAGGTAAATCATTCAATAACTATGATGAGTATTAAGAGTCGAGTGGTTTAGAGCATGACTTCAGGAGCCGCGCTGCCTAGATTCAAAATCCTGGCTCCACCATTTATTTTGTGACTTTGGGCAATTGTATCAGCCTCTCAGTGCCCTGGTTGACACCTATAAAATAAAGAAAAATAACAGTACCTCCCTCACGGAATTATTTGTGGAGGCTAAATAAGTTACTATTTGTAAAGTGTTTGGGAAAATGCGTGATATACAATTAAGTGCCACGCTCTTATCAGACAATCCTAATAACCGTTAAAATACTACCTGCCAACATTTGTTGTGCCCCCGCAAGGTGACAGGCACAGAAGCACAGCAGCAACCCAAGGGGCAGGTGCTCTTCTCCCTTCATTTCATATGAACACACAGAGGCTTAGGAAGGTCAAGAATGCCATCCAAGGTCAGCCTGCTGGGAGGTAATAGAGCCAGGGTCAAACCCAGACTGTCAGCTCCCAAAGCCAATACTCCCCGCCCCCGGGGCAAGGGATTGAACTCAGAGACTCACACTTGCTAGGCAAATGCTCTACCATTAAATTACATCCCAAGCCCTTTTTTATTTTTATTTTATTTACTTATTTCTTTTCTGAGACAAAGTCGCACTAAATTATCCAGCCTCGGCTAATATCCTCCTGCCTCAGCCTCCCAAGTAGCTGGGATTACAGGTGTTCACCACCATGCCCCTGGCGAGCGAGTACTTCCTTAACGTTTATCACACTTCTTGAGCCCCATCAGGTATTCTGATCACTCTTCCTTGGATACCTAGATGGATGAGGACTTTCTAGAAAGACATATGCTCAAGGTAAAGGCATTTTGAAGCAGCCACTAGACAGGTATCCAAGGAAGATGATGCAAGAGATGTAGGCAAGACCAGCACAACCACATTTTGGTCCTGTCCTCCCCTCCCAACTGCAACTCAATCTCCAGGGCAGCAAGCAAGTTGTATTCTTCCCTGGTGCCCCTTATTGCCATCGAGGGCCCAAGGTCTCCATCAGGCCCAGCAAATGCTGACTTGCCGACTTCCTCCTGCTCCCCGCACCAGGATGTCACTGGCCTGAGGTGACAAAAGTGAACCCATCAACATTTTGCATGCTGCTGGTCATTTTACCAAAATAATGCCCTGGGTTCAGCTTGAGAAGAATCCAGATTAAACTACAGCTTCACATGCCAGCCTGATCTTTGACTTCTGTCCCAGAAACCTGTCGAAAGAGCGCAGGGGCACGAGGGGTGGGGACAGATGCGGTGACTGAATACGGCACTGAGCACAAGACTAACTCAGGGAGTAGGGCAGCGATGCATCTAGAGGAGACCTGAGTCTCTGACCTACAATCAACCTTAAGAGGTTCTTTTTTAATTCAGGAAAATAAGAGAGAATATGCATAAATATACATATTGATCTATAGAAGGAAATATTATCAAATCAATAATGCTAGTAGTGCAGATTTATTTTTAAATATTAGGCAGGAGAGAAGGTGGTGGATTTGACATAATTGCTGTGTAATTCGACTTGAAATGAAGTCCATTGAAGAGAAACTGAATGTTTGCAAAAAGGAGGGAGAGCGAGGAAAACTATAGAAAAGCAGGAGACACGTATCCTGCATTTGAGATGCCTCCACTCTGGTGTTCTTAGGTTGCGAAAGCCAAAGCCTTGAATTTTGTGCGTGGAAAGAGATGTGCCAGTTCTTTAAGATGATCAGACTTAAGCCAGATCTTGGCAGGCATTTGAAGCCAGGCCTGGTGTGTCCCGTCATCTGCTTTCTCGTAAAGACCCATATTAATGTATTATTAAAACCTAGAATTGATTGCTTGGTCCTTGGAATAGTAAGCAGTTTAATTTTTATTTTTCCTTTGAGACAGAAAGTAATTTAGGAAGCATTTCTTGAGCACCTCCTGTATGCTGGGTTCTGTGCTGAACTCTGAGAAGACTGTGGTAGAAAAGGGAGTCCAGTGAGTGGGGATTGTAGTCTGCACTCAATAAATGAACCACACCAAGCAGTGCTTATCACTGCAGTGAATGTCCCACAAAGGAAGAAGCCTGTGGGAGCTTTTTTACCCTGCAGCTCGGGGCTTCTCTGGGGAGCTGGTGTTGAAGCAAAGAGGACCAAAATTTGAGCTTGGGTTAGCCAGGCAAGAGGAGAGCAAGCCACTTGTCAAGCAGAGGGAACAGCACTCAGGGCCTGAGCAGGGAGGAAATAGGACCCATTCGCGGACCTGAAAGGAAGCCAGCGTGGCTCACTTGGGTACAGAGGTTGGTGGATTGGCAGCACCCAAGCAGTGCTGAACCTAGGTTCTGGAAGCAGCCCTGGAAGGTCCAAGAGTACACTGAGGGCTTTAGGTTTTTATCTTCACAAGTAGGAAGCTATCCAAAGATTGTAATCAGGGAAGATGATCCAATTTGCATTTATAAAACAGCCCTCTGGCTTCTGATGGCAAGAGGATTAAGAGTAGAAGATGTGGAAGACCAGGTAGAAGGGTACTCCTGAAGTCCAGGAGAGAAATGATGGTGGCTTGGATGAGCACTGTGGACCTAGAGAGAGAGAAAAATAAACTGACTTAAGGTATATTTGGAGGTAGAACTGATAGGACTTGGTGATTGATTGGTTATAGACAGTGACATGCAAGAAGTGACAGTCAAGACAGGGGGCCGGGGTTCTAGTGAGAGTAATTAGTAAACAGTGGTGCCTTTTCTGTGACTGAACATGCCGGAAAATAGCTACAAAAGTAATAATAAGACAAAAATCAACAATCTACCTAGAAATGGAAAAAGGACAGAGAGCATGCAGTTCCCAAAAGAGGAGGTGAGATTGCCGAGTAATGTAGAAAAATATGTTTAATTATATTTAAAACCTTCACAGTAAAATAACAAGGCCCCATTTATCTATTGTGTGAGTGGAGGGAAGAAACACACACACTAATGCCTAATACTGATGAAAGTGAGAGAGTCGGTATGGTCGTTACTTCTGGTAGAAATTTAGGAATGATACAGTCTTTTGTGGGTGGCAGTTATAAATTCTTTAAAATATTAAGCAGTGTGGTCTATTGGCTTAGTTACCTTTCTCTCATTGCTAAGACAAAATACCCGACACCCAAAGTTAGGGAAAGAAAAGTTTATTTAGTTCACAGTTTATAGGGGTTTCAGTCCACAATCAGCTGGATCCAAGGAAGGCCGACATGGCAGACAGGCAGAAGGCAGCAAGGTAAGCAAGGGATGCAAGCAAGGGGCAGGCAAGCCTCTTTCTGTCCCTTATATTTTATCCAGGCTACCTAGCTTTAGGGTGGGTAGCACTCCCACCCTTAATCCTAATACCCTTAATCCTCGCATCACATCCTTGATCCCAGCAGAACTATGCCAAACCAATTAGTGGACTAATTTAGTAATCACATACCCTAGATCCAGCCCCACCTTTGACCACATGAGGCTTTGGGGGGACAGCTAGACACAAACCATAACATCTATATACAAGGAGTGATCAAAATACATTGTGAATGTTTGAATTTTTAAAAGAATTATTACAGTAAAAGATACATTGCCATTAATCCCCCTCATAATACTTCCCCTGACTTTGTACATATTCAACCCATCATTTTTACCACTTTCTGAAACAATTCAAGTCCTCTTTCATGAATGTCTTTAGGAGATGTGATTAAAAAAAAAAAAATACAGTGAATATTCCTGCCAAGTGCCATCCAGTAGAAAGGCAGGCTTGTAAAAACATTATACCGTGTCCTTCCACCTACTCACTGTATCTAGCACCGTGTGACTTCTAGCTGTTTCCCAAAGTCAAAATGACCTTGAAAGATAAATGTTTTCTATTGATTCGGGACATTGAAGCAACCACGACCCCGCAGCTAAAGACTTTCCGAAAGAACACTTGCAGAACTGCTTCAGAAACTGGCAAGAATGATGAGATGTGTGTTCACAGCAAGGGGCGGTATTGTGAAGGGGATTAATGACACTGTGTCACTTACTGTAATAATTTTAATTTAAGCATATACCATATTTTTCAATCACACTTCATAGTCAAACAGCCATGCAAGGAATAGATACAAAATATTAAAGTCTTCATACTAGTGAAAACTTGGAAACAACCTATACATCCATTAGTAGGGGAATAATTAGATCTATATCTATATCGGTATTTATATCACCATTTCAAAGCATGCCATTTTACTAAATTAAAAAATAGATTAAAGGACTGTGTATAGTATGATCCTATTTTGTAAGTGTCTGAAGGTGTGTTACATGGATGTATATGAGTATTCTTATAAAAGATCTAGAGGGAAATATATTTGAAATGATGTTGCTAGTGGTGAGTTGTAGTTGCACATAGTGTATTTGAGTAAATAGAAAAAAATGATAAATATTAAAAAGAGAAAATGATACCTAACTGCAGTGTAACAGACTGTAATGAATGTGTGGGTGATTCTGATTCAGGTTAGTGTGAGAAGGCTTCAAGGTAGATGTGTCATCGCACTGGGAGCAATAATTAGGGCTCCGTTTGTTTTCCTGTTTCTGTCTCGCTTCATAGTTTATATTCAGTGCAGAAATGAGGAAGTATGTATGAAGGAGGTCTAAACCACTTCTCCAGGCTGTTCAGCCTGTTTGCTCCTTGGTCATAAAAATTTGTGCCAATTAATTTTAAAGCAGAGGATAAAAAGTGAAAGTTCATAGCTTCAGAAAGACCTCTGTAAAACAGCTTCCATCAGCGACCAGCACAGTCACTTTGCCACCATCCTTCCCTAACAGTTGGGACTTTGTCCTCATTTGCAGTGGCAATGGCGTACCTGGGTGTTACGTTTCCAGCCCTTTCTATTTCCTTGGTTACTATCTTGGATCTTTGAATAAAGAATCACTTTTGGTTCACATTTTTCTAAACTTGGTTTTAGAAATTCTGCCGCTTTTTTCCAAAATACCCTTTTGGAAATTTAAACAGGAATTGATACGATCTACTCACTTTATGGAAAAGCTGACAACTTAACAGAACAGGATAATCCCATCTTGATTTGTAAATGGAACCTAATTAATGTCTAAAGAATTGCAGATTTGGGGAAGGGCAGGGGTTGGGTTGGAGGTGGCAAGTCCAGTTCCTCTGCTTACTTGTTTCGTGACCTCAGGCAACTCTTTCATGTACAATCAAGCGTCAAGTGGTTTTGTTTTTTCAGTTTTGAAATATGACAACCTTAAATTCTGAGGTCGCAATGTAGTGGGGGACCTTCCACCAGCCTCCCCAAACAGTAAGGGCGTAGCTGGGAGTCGGCTAGTACATGGATGAGCATTTTAAATTTCAGAAGCTGTTTATTTTAATGAGTATTAAGAATGGATGGATGGGTAGGTAGCTAGATAGATAGATCGTAGATAGATAGATGCAGCATCTCATACTTGTGGCTTCACAGATATTTGTATGTAGAATGGTCACAAGTACAAACTCCTTTAAACTCTTAGCATCTCTTTCGCAATTACAAAATCCATCTACTACTCTAAGATTGCCTTTCACTGGGCCTTCCAGAGAAAAGACACGCATAAAGAGCTGCAGAAAATTTTTCAAAAATCCTTTAAAAACGAAACTAAGAAAAAAGAGTGAATTGATTAGGAAAAGTTGAGATAGTAGAAATGACACATGGATATAGCAAAAACTGTACCCAAATTACTGCAGTGGCCTTTGATGGATCACCAAGGTTGCCGAACTCGCTTTCTTAGCTTTAAGAATCTCCCAGGATGACTATGAGGATCATGAGGTAATACCTGCAGATGCTACCAGCTCAACAGCTGCCACATAGGAGGGTCTCAGATGTATGAGTTCCCTTCCCTTTGCTTTAGCCTCTTCTTTGTCAGTGCGCGGGGAGGTCTGTGATTGGCTGGTCCCGTTTCCTGATTTACTGGATAAGACAACAGAGCCCAGATTGGGAAAGCCCAGACTGCTAAAATTGCTTGCTTCTCACTGCAGGGAGCTCAATTGTCCCTGACAGAGACCCACAGACAGGCCTAAAAAGTGTTTTAGGAAACTGCAAATAACATAAATGAAACCCCAAATAGAGGGAGGAGGGGGGAGAATGAAACAGGACTAATGCTGAGGAGAAGAGAGGGAGAACCATGATATGCTGAGTACTTTTGAATTTGTACATCTTTATAACTGGTTCTAAAAAATGGTAAACTTCATGCCATGTTTAGGGAAAAAAAAAACCAAAACACCACAGATTGAAAATATACCCCAAAATGTTCAAAGCGCGTGTATTGAGCTCATGGCACTTGTCTTTGCTCTTTTCTTCCTATTCTTCTCACTAGTTTTTGTATATGTTGACATCTATGAAAAATAAAAATAACTGCCAAAATTATTGGAAGGCTGAATTTTCTGTACTGAGAGCTGGATACAACTGGCATCCATGCTTGACACATAACTGTTAATAATCATGCTTAATTTTTTATGATCACACTTCATTTTCTAAATAGTTCCCCTGCAACCCTGACCGTTAACAATTTCTTCAGCTATGCAGGATCATAAATAGTTGGTAGCCAATATAAGGTATAAAACTGGTGATGCATTTTAGTCCAGAGAATTTGGGGGATTGACTGTGGTTGTCTTCTGTTTTGCAGATGGAAACACTGAGAATCAGAGAGGGCTAGTGATCTCTGGGACACTTGGTCAGTAGGTAAGTAATGCTGAACGCGAGCCTGAAACAAGACACACTTCTAATCCCCGTGACCTAACCTCTGCCAGACTTATTGGCCCATCTTGTGACTTTTCTGTTTTGCACAACTCAAGTAAGGAAAAGTATGAGCCAGTTTGAGGCATTTGGGTATTACTTACAGCATGCTTTCTATTCCCACCTTTGAGTTGGAATGTTTGACAAGTGAGTTTGTGGGCAATTTGCAGGCCTTGCCTGGCCTGTGTTAGGTCTTTCTCTGGACATGGTCAGGCCCATCAAAACCTGGCCCATGCTGCGGCTGGTAGGACACTCACTCAGTGTCCTTCAATAGACCCAACTGTCTGGTGCTTCTAGAACAGAGAGCATGACGTGGGATCGGGGGACTCGGGTTCGGCACCCACAGTGACTGACCTGCTCTTTGACTTCAGGCAAGCCCCTTCCCCTGTGGTTTCCTCACTCCGCATTCATTCTTTCAAACTGTTTCCCCAGGATATTTGGTGCTAGGCCCTGTACCGGGCACTGGGGCTGGCAAGCTAGACACAGCAAAGGCCCTGCCCTTGAGCACACTGCACTCTTCATTGTCTTAGTCCTAAGAGTTTCTTACCTCTGCTGCGGGGTTTGTGGTTGGGAGAGTGTCTTGTGACCTTTCCCACAACTCTGTAACAGAGAAAGCGATGCTTCTTGCCATTTGACAGAGGAGGAACGAAAGCTCAGAGCAGGCCCAACTCATCTAATATTGAAGGGTCAGGGCTGGGCTGGAGCTCTAGCTCTGCTATTTCCAAATCTGCTGTTTCCAAATGCAGTGAGCTGTTCCGCCTGATGGTTTTAGCATGTGTGTGGGCGTTTTTGACTCCTACCCCTCATCATTGATGGAGCCCACACAGACAGGATCCTGGGTGGGGTTTTTTTCCTGTCCAGCTGATTGTTGCAGAAAGCTCTGTCTTTCTCTGCCTGGGAGCAAAGGCAGCCATGGGCTCTGGGCATGCTGAGAACCAGAGGGAAACCTGCCAGGGGCCAAGACCGCCTCCTCCAAGTGGCTGGGATTTAGCATATCAGAGAGAATTCGCCATCAGCCCGGGGGGACACTACTGGCTTCTTGTGCAGTAACCTTGCTGAAGGCTGCTGCTTCCCACCAAAGTTCAGTGATCCTGGACTGTAAAGCAGGCTGGTAGCTTCTGCCTTTGTTGAGCTGCCTTGCCTCAGGCGCGGCGAGGAGAGTGATAGAGATTAGAGACTGTGCTGTTTGTTTGTGTGGAGAACAACTCCTTCTGATGGAGCTCTTGGGTTCCCTCAAAGTGTGGAATTTCAAAGGGTGTGTGAAGAACCTCTGGGATGAGCCCCAGTTTTTCGGCTTTACGGTATGTGTGTGTGGAGAATGGCGGCCACCCTTGATGTACGTGTACTGACGTGTGTGTGTGTGTGTGTGTGTGTGTGTGTGTGTGATATACAGGATGTGCAGGATTTGTGTGGAATGTGATGGGCTGTCGGGCTTGTGGAGAGTCTCTGAGTGTGCATGCACGTGCATGTGCGTAATCCCTGGGAAGCAATTCTTAGGAAAAAAGAAAATACTTATGGTGTAGTTTTTCAATAGGACCCCAAAATGGGCTTTTAATAAGCCTCATTAAACTCTTTGATGATAAGGAGGGGCCAGCCGTTCCTTCATCCCGGCTGGGACACTCAGCTCTCCCTCACCCTCTTCTTTGGGACCAGACACAGATACCATTTGTACTGATCTCTCCGAAACCCATCCCCTTCCTGCCCTCGGCAGCCCCCACTCTCACCCCTGCACCGTGTGATCTGTCCATCTGGGTGTCCAAGTGGATATGCCGGTGTCTGGACTGGCAGATGATAGCTGTCGTGAGCCTGGAACCTGAGCGCCCCGTGTCTTGTGTTGTGCCAGCAGGAAACTTTGGGTCTTTGTTCAGGAGGTACTCTGAGCTGGGATTTCTGGGGCTCCTTCTTTTCCCTGGGGGTCATGTAGGGCTGCAGATGCCCAGCAAACCTTTCCTTCATGGGTTGGGTTTCCCCTTGTCTGACACAAGAGGAGGTGAAGCCCTGTTGAAAGGCACATTTCACCCTAGACTGCAAGCTTGATGTCAGGTCTCCTGAGCGGAGCTCGTTCCCAGAGTGATTATCTTTCCTGAGCTGAGAGCCAGGTGCTCTGTGACAGGAAGCAAGGCAGGCTTAGCAACAGACTTATCAGACTTCCTTGCGAGAATGTTCATTCGTGTAAACAGAGGTGGGTTTGTGCAGTTCTGGGGCTGGTGCCTTCTGATTTGCTTGCTTCTGTCACAGAGGCAGTGCACTCCCTGAGGTGTGGAGTTCTGTCTGTTTCGTTCCTCTTCATCCCCACAGCAGTCTGCAAAGCCTGAGTGTGTAGGAGAAGCAGCCCCTGTCTGTGGTCTGCATAGAAGCCACTGACTCCAGGCAAGTGATTGCCCTGCTGGGGCACCCGAGTCTTGTGTAATACACCAGGCCGGCGTTTGAGTCCTAGGGTGACCTTTTATTGAACCAGTCTATTTGATGTCTTTGCACAGGTTGCTGCAAACTGTTGTTGAAGGTGTGTCTGAAAAAGGCTGCTTGGGCAAAGATGGGCCAGAACTAAAAACCAGCCTGTGTTCCACGGCTGTGCCACATGTCGGGGGTGGCTGTATGTCCCCAGGAGAAAAGTGTCTTTCCCAAAGTCACAAAGAGACAATAAATGAATGGCCTGGTGGTGGCCCTGTCTCTTTTGGCCTCAGTTTCTTCACATTTTAGTTAATGGGGTGTAGGGAGGGATTAGTGATAATCATTAAGGTATATCTTGCCTAAGGTATCCAGATACAGCATAGCTGTCATTAGTAGTCCTCATAGTAGTAGTAGTTGTAATGATGTCAATAATGACAATGCATATTTTTGTAGTGCTTTAGATTTCTGAGACTCTTTTACATTTGTTTCTTTCGGCAACCCTGCACTTAAGAGCGGGACTAGGATTACACTCCTGATTGCAGATAAAGAAACTAGGACAAAGAGAAATGTGATGTGACTTGTCCTCTCTCAGCCCCTGAAGAGCTGGCCTGGAGCCAGCCATGAGCCATCCTGTCCTTGATGTAGGTGGGAGATGTGGACTTGGGGGTGCCTGGGAGAGCTTAGAGCACCCGGCTTCTCCCGGAGCATGTACCTCTCTCCCTGTACCCTCATCCCCCTCGTCCACCTTGGTCCTGGAGGGCCTGTGCTATTTATTTGGGACATTCTGCCTGGTTCTTGCCAGCCCCATCTAGATGGCTAATCTCTGGTCTTCGTGTCTACAATCATCGACTCAGAATTCACTTTAACCAGAAGAGCCACTGAGCATCAGTGCTGCCACACCTTGTAGATGAACTTCTGTCTGCTCTCCCACCTCCCGCACAGACAGCCCAGGGGTGGGAGACAACAGCCGCCTAGCACCAGCCTAGATGAAATAACCAAGTAGTGAAGAAGTTAATCAACATGCCCAAGATCGCATAATTATTTAGTGATAATGCTGAGATTTGAAACCAGTTATGTGGACTAGAAGGGTTATATACTTGACTCATATAAAGTACATAGCACACAGCTAGGGAAAATGGTTGTCATTGATGAGTGGTAGTTTTTAAAAAATAATCATTAGTAATACACTGCCCCACATCCTAACTGTTGGTTTTCCTGTGCTTCTCTCCTGCTGAGCTGGGACGTCCTGGAGGGTAGAAAGTGGAAGCCCCATCCCCTAGCACGGTACATATGTTCATAGCAACTGATTGATAAATATTAATAATAAAAAGGGATTAACAATATTAGTAATGAGCAAATCACTGCCTGTGTGTTGGGGGGTGCTGAGTGCTTTCTACACACAGCCCTGTGTTGTGTAACCACAGGGTAGCTTCTGAGACCTGCGCGGTGAGGTGGTTTCATCATTGGGTGAACAACACAACATGTGCTTCTAGATGGTGTAGGTCAATCACTTGATGTGGCTCCCTTTCGTAAAAAATAAGTCTCACTTTACTGCCCAGGCTGACCTCAAACTCTTGGGCACAAGTGATCCTGCCTGGCCCACAGAGTGTCTGAGATTATAGGTGTGCGCCTTTGTGCCCAGCTCTCAACGTGGCTTCTCCATGCAATCAAGGGGTACGGTAAACCCAAGATCCCCAAAGCTGCTGCCCGTGTAACGTGGCTTACTATTTTACAATAAAGCTTTTCTAGTAAGTAGGAGCACACTTTAAAATCATGATAAAAAGCATAGCACAGTAAATACGTAAGCCAGTAACACAGTCATTTATTATCATTATCAAGCATTATGAGCTGTATGTAATTGTATGTGCTATACTTTTATGTGACTGGCAGCACAGGAGATTTGTTTGTACCAACATGAGTAATGCAGTGAGCTACAATGTGATGATAACTAGGTCACTAGGCAGTAAGAAGTTTTCAGCAAGATTACGATCTTTTTTCTTCTTCTTTCCTTTTTTATTAGTATATGTCTGTGGTACGCAATAAATATATGCATCATGTGGAATCGGTATGTATATATATGAGACGACTGCTATACATGCTATCGTTAACCAAAACATCCTTAAAGGACACGTGGCTGTATTATTTTGTTTAATTGTCATAGCTACCCCACAAGAAAGATACTGTTGTTATAATCATTTTACACTAAAGCAAAAGGCTCGAGGCGTTTCCATTCACTTTCTCCAGTGGCACAGCTGGGAAGGGAATCCAGGCTGGCTGACATGAGAGTTGGTATTCGGCGGGTGTTTTGTCTTGCTCAGATGCATTGAGATCCCCAGGTGTCCCCAGCTACTCCACAGCTGATGCCATTGCTCCTTCAGCAAATTCCTGTAAAGTTGTCACTCACATCCAGGGCCTGCTAATCTAACAGTGTCCATGTAGAAGGGATGAAGCTGTTGAAGGCTGGGAAGCCACAGTGATGTGTGAAAGACAGTGTCAATAGCCACTAATAAAATTAGCTAGAAAAGGGTGTCTCTCCTGGAGAGTAGAGCCAATTTGTAGGATACAAGTGGAAGTGAGGTCGGGCTCAAGAGGCACAGTTTTCTGAGTTCCCTTGGAGAACAGTGGAGAGGTGTTTGAGCGGCATTCTCTGGGGTATTTTTGGACTTGGGATACCCACTCCAGAGAACTCACTGGTAGATGTGGCCAGGTGAGAGGGAAAGCAAGGTTTTGGTGTCTTGCTCTCCAGAGAGGGCCTTTCCTTCTCGTACCTTTCCCCACGATGTCACGGGCTAGTGACTTGTTTCATCATGTGGCGTTTCATCTTATGCAAGTCAAAGAAATGGTACTCCGGTTCCATTGCCTCAAGATAATTGACCCCTTGTGGCTTTGTCCAAAAGGTGGAAGGAGCATGTGCTTTTTGTGAAAGTTAAACAGCAGGGAGGCAGATTCGAGTTGAGAAAGAGAGGGACTTGGAGTGGCTCTGGGGGCTGCCTGGACAGGACAAGGATTCCAATGTGACGGAATTCCCACCTGCAATAGAGCTCACATTGCACGAAGCCAAGCAATGCTCCGGGTCCTCGGGACTGCAGCGAGGAGGGCTAGTACCCTCATCTGTCAGCTCTCAGGCAGGAGCACGTGCCGCAGCAGCCCCCAAGCGGGCACTCTCAGGCCAAGGGAAGGGTGAGCAGAATGATTACGTGCGGACGTGTCAGTTGGACCTCACAGATATGTTTCTGGGTAGAATCAGGGCTTTGCTCTTTGGGAGGCTGGCCCTGTACACCAAAGGGAGTGATGGACTTGAGTCTTGAAGCTGTGCCTTGCAGCCATTTTTACTCTTGTCTGCCCAGCAGTGGGTTTTGAATCATGTTCTGCAGACTGAAGAGGGTCAGGAAATCCTCCCTGGGACTTCCATAGGAGATAAGCAGGCAGTTCTCTGTGGAGTCCTGGGCCCCTCCCTGTGTGCACAGTGTGCTACCCTGTCGCCAAGACAAACGTATGGCTACCGCGTACCCCCATGCTGTTTGTTTGCAGCTGACATCCATCCTGTTTGCACTGTGCCTGTTTTGAGTGGTCACTACATATGCATATCACTTGTTAAATATTTTGAATTTTATTCGTGCTTGCAAGTCTTCCTTTGTGGAGCCAGACCACTGCCCTACCCCACAGCCACATGCTCACGCCGACCCATCATGGCAATGATCAACCTTCAAGACACTGTGCCATAGAACTAGAACGGTTGTGTCATCTTTGAGAAGGGCCTGCTGTGCTTCTCCATGCATCCCAGGGCCACAGAGTCACCCGGAAGTCACCAGTCCACACGCCCCTTTGATTTGCACTCTCCCCCACCCCCAGCAAAAGCTCCAGTTTTTCTGTGGTGGTCAATCTGGGAGCTGGAGTTTGTCTTTCCTACCCTTCCCCTGCATGTCTATTTAATGAGCAGACCACTCCACACTTCTCTGCTGTTACTGGGTGTGACTATAGATCCATTCCTCTGTGCCATTACGAGCAAACAGCACTCATCCACTGGAGCAGGATGTGCCGTGTTCTTGGGCAGAATTCCTCATGAGCGCCACTCCCATGTATACTTTTCTTTAATAATAATAATAATATACAAAAGGAATGGCAGAAGAACTATTCTATGAAGGAGACCACATGCACTTGGGACTCAGGCTCAGGCAGACGGGGATTTATAGCCAGGCTCTGCTCCTCATTAAGCTGTTTGGCCTTGGGGAAACGGCTCAAGCTCTTGGCTTCAGTTTCCTGGTCTGTAAAATAGGAATGATGATTAAAGTGGCATTTAGTGTTTACCATGTGCTTAGCAAAATTTCATGCATTTAGATGACAACGCCCACTAAAGAAGATAACCTTATTATCTCCTCATCCTGCAGTGAAGAAATTAAGACACAGAATGCCTGACCAACTTTTCTAAGGTCACACGGCTAAATGGCAGATCTAGGCCTCCAACCCAGATGCGTGACTGCAGAGCCCACAGTCCAAACCTCTGCACTGCCCCAGCTCCATCTCAGGGCTGCGTGAGAACTGAAGAGTTCCCCAGCGATGTGCCTGGGGCAGTGGCTGAAGCTGAGTGTGCTCTCCTCATAGGCTGGTTCTCTGCATTTATTCCTGTCTAACAGAAATAGAAAAACCTTCTGTTCACCAAGTGCCTACTATGTGCTGGAAACTACATTACATGCTGTGCGTACATCATCTCATGTAAGCATCACAGGGGTCCTCTTTAATAGTGTGCTGGGTGGTGGTGTAAGATCTGAATATTACCAAGGTCACAGGGCCCTGCAACAAAAGGAGGAGTGGGCATAGTTCCCCGAGCTGATTCTGGTGTTTCTGGGTTCTGTAGAAATCTGTGCTGAACCGTGAGAGAGAGGCAGAGGCCAGCTGTGGCCTCTGCATTGGTGGCAGTCTGTATGATTGGGAGCCCAGAAACCCAGATTGTACCCTGCCTTCTGCAGTAAGTTTGGTGTGTGATTTGGAGAGTAGTTTAACCTCTCGATACCTTTTCTTCAAAAAAAAAAAATAATAACCTTAAAGATTTCTGTGTCTATAGTGCATACATATAAACTGACAGTATCATGCCAATGAGAATCATGGCATACATGGTTCTTCCTCTTTCTGAGTCCTCGGACCTGTAATGGTTCCACAAAATGACTTGGACAAGTGCTGTCTCTTTTAGGGTTAGCGGCTGGGAGAAGGACAGTCCAAGATGAGATAAGTTGGGGCAGGACTGGAAGGAGGGAGGAGGTGAGGGGCAGAACAGTGACAAAATTGCTCAGCCGCTCCTGCTGGAGTTCTGGAGTTAGGATGCTCCTTCGGGCATTGCACATCAAGTCAAGGGCAGCTGGCCTTGATGTCCACTGAGGCGACAGTGCGGGATACCCACAGATGACAGCTTTCTGGGCTGAGGACCATTCCTGAGAGGAATTCAACTGAGAGCTGTCAGCATAACAGGACAGTCATCTCAGCTGGCAGCCCTGAGTCTGGATGGGAGCACCAGGGTGTCACATAGCAGCACCTACTGGACATGGCCCACAGGCTCCCATTCTTGCCCTCTACCCCATGCAGACTCCACCAATTAAAACAGCCCTTTACCACCACATTCAGATGGGGTCTAGAAAGCATTTCAAATGCAATACTTCAGATTTTTTTTTTAAGTTTCATTAATCACCTGGAATTAACTCCTGATAAGGAACCTGCTTGCTACTTTTGCCTTTTCCACCTGTAGGAGACACTTATTGATGGTGCTATAATAAGTCTTTTTTGTTGTGATTCAGCTTTCAAGATCAAACGTTTGGCAGACTTTAGACAGTTTCCCTCTGTGTCTGTTGGAAAATGTGATTTTTCTTGCATTTTTCTTTCTTATGCCTTCTGACCATTATCCATATGTGCGCTGATTGGTTTTCCTCTTGGCCTATTAAATGTGCTTTTCCCCAATTCATTTATTTTTCCTCTTTTTTCAGCATCTGCTCTCTTGTCATCTCACCCTTCTTACGTCAGCCATCACTGATGCCCTGGTAGATCTGTCGGCTGCTCAGCCTCTGTAGTCTTCCTCCTAATATTTCACACCCATTTTAGCTGATGGAGAAACCTGGACTCAGAGAGGTTTCGATGCTTTCTGAAGAGGAGACCTCCTGCAAGAGACCAAGTTGGGTTTTATCTTAGATCGGTGGCTCCCTGAGTCTGTGTTCTTTCTTTGCTACCTTCAGAATATCTGTTGGGCTGATCTCTTGATGGTTCTTCTTTTTGAGCCTTGAGGGCTAAGAAATATACAAACTTCAGTTGTGAACCCAACAGGTCATGCGATCCCTGCAGTATGACGACAGCTGGACCCCATGCCCACCACACCCCATCCCTACACCAAGGTCGGCCAGAAACCCTTCTGATGCTGTCCCTGTACCAGTCAATTACAGAGTCCTAGGCTAACCCCAGCCCCTGGACCCACAGCTGTCTGTTTCACCCAACTCTGGAGCTACTCCAGGGGTAGGAAGCCTTTGGGATCACAGACTTGCTATTAGGGCAAATGGGTTGGGGCTGACACTGAAGCCAGGCACTGGACTGGTTATAGCTCTTGATGAATGAGATTGTGGTCAGTCCAGCTGGCCAGCTGCCACAGACTTGGCAGCACCCCTGGGGACCCACTGGGGTCTCTGGGCAGAATGCCTGTGCTTTGGTCTCTTGTCCTCCTCCTGCAAGAAAGATGCATTTCATAAGGGAAGGTCTTTTGCTTTTAGTTGAGGCCAGGTTCCATCAAAACCAAAGCTCAATTAAGCTCCTATCAGGAGGGGCACTCTGAAGCCCCAGTTTCCTGCCAGGCATTAAGCTAAGCTCTTGGGGATACACCATAAGACTGGCGCCTCCATCCTTGGGCTGGTATTGTTTTGTTTGTAGTAGTTTAAGTTGCAAACATGGCCCCGCTTCTCTATGATATTGTGGGACTTCTGACCTCTTATAGTCAGTTTGTCACTTTTGCCCTCTACTCCTGAGACCATGACTTCTCTATATAGGATGTGATTTAGAATCCTCATGGTGAGTGAAAGGAGAGGCTATTTCGAGTCTTTGATGCTTTCTCTGCTACAGATTTTCTGTGTGACCTGGGGCAGGTCACTTGACCACTCCAATTCTCAGTGTTATCTCAGTGTCACTGTGGAAAATGCCCATTGTAATGTCTCAAGCATCCAGCAGTATAATGTTAGTGCTGTATAAATGATGTCGTGACCCCCCCCCCCCGCCACGGCAGCTCCAGACTTAGTGAGGCCCCTGGAGTAGTATTTACTAGGCGTTGATGATCTGCAGAGCGTGAGTGTTTCATCAAGGAATGCGTTACATCTTTGTTGAATGACTTGGCCACATGGGTCCTGGGGATTCCATCTGTCATATTTTCTCACGGGACCCCAAAGATGAGCAGGTTACATGCTCAGTACTTCTTTCTACCACAACTTGGGGGAAAGTCCTGCTCATTTTCTGGCACTTCTCCCCATCATCTTTCTTGCTAGTGAGGGTAGCCAAGATTACTCAGAAGAGGAAGTTGTAGCAAAGTGGCTCTGCCTCATGTGCTGATTTGATGACAAAGACACTCTTTCGTGTGTGTGTTTGGTACTCAGGATTGAACCCAGAGCCTTCACCCTGACCTATATCCCCAGCCCTTTTTTATTACTTTTGAGCCAGGCTGGGCTTGAATTTGGGATCCTCCTGCCTCTGCCTCCCAGTGTGCTGGGAATATAGGTGTGTGCCACCATATCTGGTTCCAATCAGTCTCTTGACCTACAATTAGTCTTCTCATTTATAAGGCAGGGTTATAATCCTTTCCCTGCTGACATTCTCTGAGAATTGCACGTGATAATGTAGGTACGAGCATACTACGGAAGAAGCATGCGCCAATGAAAGTCTCTGTGGTTATGGATTTCTTTCTTCTGCTAATTTTCATTCCTTGGTCTGGCCCTTCACCAACAGCTCCCAACACTAGTTGAGAAATGTATTTGATCTGTGCACATGGCTCATCCAGTAAGCTGTTTGTGTATGGCTTTATTATTACCCTTCGCAATGAACTTGTTTTGGTTATTTATGTGTCCATCTTCCTCTCTGAACTCCAATACATTTAACAACTAGGTCTAATCTTGATTTGTCTACATCCCCTGTGAGTCGCAGGTGCTCCATAATTATTTCACTAAACGAATGAAGATGAAAGCAAATGAGGACCATGGGTACCTGCAACATGCCTCCTGCTGCAGGTATGAAAGGCCTTATGTAATCCCCATGGCAGTTCTAGCATGGGGTTATTCCCACTGCTGAAAAGGCAAGTGAGATCCAGAGAAGCAGAGCCACTTATTCAAGAGCCCATAATCAGTAAGTAGCAGAGCAAAGAAGAAGGAAGAGCCTCAGACCTCTGGACTCCAAAGGTAGTGCCCATTCATTCTCATTCCCTCCCCCTCTCCCTCGCCCTCTCCTCTCTTTCACCTTATTATTGCACCAAAAAAATTAGAACAACAATAACAAGAAAAGAAATAAAACCACCTTCCATCTCACTGCTTCTAGCAAGTCAGCTGTTTCCAGGTTTTCCACATTCCCTGCAGTCTTTCTTGCCTATTTTTTACAGTAGCATTATTGAGATGTAATTCGCAAGCTATAAAATTCACCCTCTTAAAGTATACAATTCCCTGTTTTTAAGAATACGCACAGAGTTGTGCAACCAACACCACTGTCTAATTTTAGAATATTTCATCACCCCAAAAGAAATCCCCTACACATTAGCAGTCACTCCCCATTCCCTGCTCCCTTCAGCCCTTGGCAAACACTAATCTACTTTCTCTATAGACCTGTCTGTGCTGAACATTTTATAGGAATGGAATCATACAAGATGCTGCCATTGTGTCTGGTTCATTTCACTTAGCATAATATTTTCAGAGTTCATCCACGTTGTAGCATGAATCAGTATTTTATTCTTAATACACACACACAGAGTTTATTTATTCATTGATCAGTTAATGGACATTTGAGTTGCTTCCACTTTGTAATTATTATGAATAATGCTGCTGTGAACATTTGTGTACATGATTTTCTGTGAACGTGTATTTTCAGTTGTTTAGGATACACGCCTGAGTGTGATATTGCTATGTCATATGGTAACTCTATGATTAACATTTTCAGCACCTGCCAACCTGTTTTCACAAACAGCTGAACCATTTTATAATCCCATCAGATCTATATGAAGTTTTCAATATCTCAAATCATTTCCAACACTTTGGATTATGTCTTTTTTAGCTTAGACATCCTTCTGGGCTTGAAGTGGTATTTCACTGTGGCTTTGATTTAGATTTCCCTGTTGTCTAATGATGTTCAACATCTTTATATGTGATTATTGGCAATTTTACAATATTTCTTTGGAGAAGTGTCTACTGAAGTTCTTTGCCCATTTCTTAATGGAGCTATTTCTCTTTTTAGTTGTTGAGTTATGAGAGTTCTGTATATATTCTTGACAAAAGTAATTTATCTGTGATTTGTAAATATTTATTCTTTGAGTTGTTTTTCACTTTCTTGGAAATGTCCTTTGAAGTGCAGAAGTTTTTATGAAGTATAATTGTTCATCTGTTACTTGGTGTCACACTGAAGAAATCATCATTTAATCAAAAATCATGAAGTGTTATTCTTCTTTTCTTCTAAGAGTTTTATGGTTTTTGATTTGATCTTTGGATTTTGCATGAGGTCTGTGTCCACCCTTATGTCCAGCTATCATTAGTAGGAAAGGCCTCTTTTCCCTTTGAATTGTCTCGGTTCTCTTGTCAAAGATCAGTCAAGTGGTTGGGAGTGAAGCTAAGTGGTAGAGTGCTTGCCTAGCATGCAGGAGTCCCTGGGTTTGATTCCCAGCCCTGCAAATAAAATAAAATAAAATAAAATAAAATAAAATAAAATAAGAATCAGTTGACTATAAATGTTTATTTCTAGACTCTCGATTCTACCTCATTGACTTGCATGGATATCATACTGTCTTGATTACTGCAGCTTAATAGTTTTAAAACTGAGAAATGTGGATTTTCCAACTTTTCAAGATTGCTTCAGTGTTTTGTGTCCCGTGAATTTTCATAGAAATTTTAGGATTCACTTGTCATTTTCTTCAGTGAATGTAGTGCAGATTTTGATAGAGAATGTATTTTATTGGTCATTCAGTATTGGCATTTAAACAATATTTATTCTTCCAGTGCATGAAAAAGAGATTTGTTTCTCTTTATTTAAGACATTTAAAATTTCTATGGTTTATAACATTCAGTATGCAAGTCTTATACTTCTTTTGTTAAATTTATTTTTAAGTATTTTATACCTTTCAGATGCTACCGTAAGAATTTTCTTGATTGCATTTTTTGATTATTGTTTTGTACAGAAATACAGTTAAATTTTTTGTACATTGATCTTATATCCTCCCACCTTACTGAACTTACAAGTTCTAAGAGTTTTTGTGGATTCATTAGGAATTCACATATGTGTAATATAACATCTTGTCGTCTTATGACTGGAGGTAGTTTTAGTTCTTCCTTTCCCCAATTTGAATGCTTTTGTTTATTTTTCTTAACTCACTTCCCTTAGAACCTCCCGTCCAATACAGAATAGAATTGATGTAAGCAGACATCTTGTTTTGTTTCTAATCTTAGGGGGAAAGATTTCTGTCTTTCGCCATCAAGTATGATGTTAGCTGAGAGTTTTTCATAGATGGCTTTTATCAAGTTGAGTATTACTTCTGCTCAGTTTGTTGAGTGGTTTCTTTTTTTTTTTCCTTTTGTTTGGTCATGAAAGAGTGTTAGATTTTTATCAGATGCTTGTCTGTGTTTTTGACTTGATTGTGTGTTTTTTGTCCTTTATTCTTTTTTTTTATTATTTACCAAGAACATGTATTGGTACATTGTATACCTTTATTCTAAATATGGTATATTGCACCAATCGGTTTTTTATATGTTAAATCAACCTTATAGTCTTCGATAACCCTACTTGGTCATGGTGCATGATGCTTTCTATAGGGTGTTGCATCACCTCAATAGTATTTTATTGAGAATTTTTGTGTTTATATTTGTGGGAGATATTGATCTGTAATTTTCCTTTGATGTCTTTGTCTGTCTTTGGTACCAGAATAATAAAATGAGCTGGGAAAGGTTCCTCTTCTATTTTTGCAAGAGTTTATACAGGATTTGTGTTAATCTTGCCTCTTTTTTTGGAAAACTTTAAAAAGTTGTGACAAGAATAAGGCTTATGATAGCTCACAGTTATATCTTTTCATATGCTTGAGTCAGGAAAAAAAAAAAAAAGCCTGTGAATACTAGAAACTCGATATTGGATTTCAGCTTGAAAACTTCCCTGGGAGAAGGGAAGGGAAACTCTTGCTATTAAGCTGGGCAAGGTGCTCATACTAGGGATCTAGGGTAGGCAGAATGGGTACAGTTCCTGCCTTATGGTTTTAAATAGTGCAGCAAAATGCTGGATGGATGTTCCTTTGAAGCACAACTTTCTCCTCCCTAACAGATAACAGACTGGCCTCTCTACCGCATGCTGAACAAAACCAGTGCTTACACCATTATCTTCCCTGGAATCCATCTTTGTCCTCCTAGAAAATCAAAATATCCAGAAGTATTAATAGCTCAGTCTCCAGAAGGTTAACAAAAGAACCCAGTGTTTGTTTCTTTTAGTTTTTAACATGTGAAATTGAGGAAAGAATATTCCTGCCTCAAATTGTTTGCAACGGAGAAACAAGAGACTGATATTGCACCCTGAAAGGGAGCAGTTTCACTACTGTACAGATAATGAAGTCGGTCCTGAGCATTTCTAAAGCAAAGGCTTGGAATTGTGGCCTTTCACCCATTTGTGCAGTCACTTCATTAACTAATTCAGCAATTATATAATAAGCTCCTTGCTCTGCCAAGTGTTCTATGGTATGTCTGGTCACACAGAAAGGGATCCATCTGGGTCCCTGCTCTAAAGGAGCACCCAGCCTGGTGGGAGCATATTGAACTCAGTTATTCCAGAATTTGACTATGGCTGTAACATGGGCATAAAGTGAGGCCACAGAAATGTAGAGGAAAGAGATATCAAGGGCAGACAATGTCAGAAGAAACGTGGTCCATATAGAATCGTGTAGGATGCACATGAGTTTGCCTGGTGGGCCTATGGAATAGGACCATGAAGCCAGGCAAGGCCAGGAGTGCACTGAGAACAGTCTGTCTGCATTATTTGAGGACATTCACAAGGGCAGAGAGGAACGGCTGAAAAGTCATTTGGAAAGGTCCAGGAGACAGAGCTCAGAAAGCCTGTGTGCTCTGCGAAGGAGTCTGAACATTCTTGTGGACATTAAAGGTTTCATGGATTTGGGACTTCTGT
>PVJO010008831.1:0-41497 GCA_004026905.1 Hystrix cristata
TGCCCACTGAAAATATGTTTCATGTACAGTACCAATGCGTCCATTTAATGTAAGAGGACCTGCTGTACAGGAGAGGCTGGTGAGAGTTTTTCACGCTGAAGGAAAATAATACAAGGGTAACTCTGAATTTCAGGAACGAACAAAGATCATTAGAAAGGTGGATTGATACTAAGCACAATTGTCCTCCTTCTTTAACATCTATATATAATTGTTTAAAGCAAATATTGTAACACTGTACGGTGGTGTTTTTGATGTGTATAGGTGTACATTATGCATGACAACTGTAAAAAAGACTTCAGGGAGAAGGACGAAATATGTATCCTTCCTCTTCATGAGTGTCTTTATGAAGAGCAATCCAACATACAGTGAATGCTGTTGCTCGGGGCTATCAAACAGGAAAAACATTGTGTGTCCGCATCCATCTTATTCATCAGGTCTGGCACCATGTGACTTTTAGATCTTCCCCAAAGTCAAAATGACTACAAATGGTGAACATTTTTAATCAAGCCAGGACACAGAGGCAGCTACGGCAATGCAAGTAAAGACACTCACAAAAGAGAACTTCTAGAACTGCATCAGCAAGTGGCAAAAGCAGTGGGGTACGTGTGTTCAAAGTGAGGCTGAAATTTTGAAAAGAATGAAATTGTGTCCTTTACTGTAACAAAGATTTTAAATAAAATTTAAACATGTACCATATTTTCCAGTCATATCTCATATATGCATTCATTTATGGATTCACACATAAGAATATGAATGTATGTATATACATATTAGAAGAAACTTCTACCCTACCAGTATTAATCTGAGAATACTAGGTTTACATATCTAAAATAATAATAAAAGATAGAATGAAAACTACTGGCCAAATGTAATATAATGCGAAAATATATTCAAATTATCTAAAGAAAGATAGTAAAGAAAGAAGAAAAATTGAAGGGAGAGGCCAAACAGGAAACAAGTAATAAAATAGTAGAAACAATCCAATAATATCAATAGTTATATTAAATGCTAAAGATGTAAATGATTCTGTTGATAAGCATTATTAGGAATAAAAACACAAGAATTAGATGTTGCTATGAAAGACACTTCAAATATATTGGAATATGGAATATGGAAAATATTGGAATATGGAAAAAATAGAAATATAAAAATATAGAAAAACATGGTTGAAAAATATATGCCATGCCATGTAAAAAATACATGGAAGTAGGTTGGTGTGGCATGGTTAATAGCAAAAGAAAATGAGTAAGTTCATAAAAAATCAAAACAGCACTATAAACCACATTTATCTAAGTTCATTTAGATAAATGGTGTACATAATTATTTGCAGTCCACAAACTTTTCAAGTTTATTTAGTACATTTACTAAGGTCAATAATATCTAGCCCATAAAATAACCTAAAAAAGACTTGAGATGTACTATACACATGTACCTACTTCCTAAGATCAATGCAAACGTCATATATTACAGACATGTATTAAAAAAGGAAAAAAAAAATTACACTCGATGAATGACTAGAAGAAAACACTAGAAGAGAAGTCAGGGACGATAGAAGCAATGTGCCTAAATATCAATAATGAAGAACACTGTGAATATTAAGTATGATTTTGTCAGTTTTTGAAAGGTGATTCCTGCCTAGGTCTTATTTGAGGCCTTAGGAGTAGTTTTTCAAGGTCTGGTTCAAAAGCAAATTGACTTTCTTTGTTTTTTGCTTTTTTCCTAAAATCCAATTCAAATGTCAAAGAGTAGCAACTTTGTTGATTCTAGATGACATAATGATTGTTAAACTATGAAACAGTACTAGGCAGAGAAGTTTGTTCTGCTGCCATCTTGGATAGGCTGCACGTTTGTGGCTCCAGTGTTTTGATGATTATGAATATTACTGTGAGATTAATCCAATGCCAACTAATATCTTAGTTTCTCAAGAGCTCATTACTGCTGGATATTTGCTATATGCAAAGAGTAAACGGTAAATGAAACCAGCCTTGGGTCTAATGCAGCTTTCCCAGAGTAATGTTTCAGTGACTGTGCGGGCTGCATTCATTATACATACACTTTGTAAGAGCTTAATATGAAAGTTTAGAACTCAGATAAGACCTCTGTGTCTATTAAAAAAAAATTAGAACTTCTGGATTTAATATGAAGTTATTTGGCAATAATAAAATACAATAAGGCAAATCACTTTAACACAAAGTAAAGCAAAATAAACTTGAATTCACTTAAAAGGATCAAAAATATTTCAAGAGTATTCTCTAAGAACATTGGAATTTTATTAAAAATCAATTTGATACCAAGGAAACTCCAATTATCTGTGAATTAATACTTAGGTCAAAGAAATAATCAAAATATATATTAGAAATGTATTGAGCAGAATGATTACAAAAATATAATACATAATAATGTTTAAAAGTTACCTGAAGACAAATTATGAACTTTAAATACATACACTGTATATTAAAAAAAGTTTGACCCAAAATAAATGACCTATAATACTCATATTAAAAAGCCAGGAAACAAGTGCAAATTAGCTCATGGTAAACAGAAAAAATGTTAAAAAATAAGAGCAGAAATGAGTGGGAAAAAATAACACAGAATGTTTTAAGAAACCAGAAATGAGTTCTTTGAAAAAAATCATCACATTTGACATATCTATAATTGTAAAAATAAAGAAAAAAAGAGAATTAGCACAAATCACTAATGTAGAAATAAGAAAAAGATTGTCAACAAATATTATAAAAGGGAGAGTAACAACACAGCTGTGACTATGAAAAACATGTTCCATATCCTGGATGAAATAGACAAATGTGCTGAAAATACAACTTATCAAAGTTAACACAAGCAGAAATGAAAAATGTGACTACTCCTATGAATCTTAAAGAAATTTAGTTTTTTTGTCAAAATCTTTTCTAAAAGAAATCTTGAAGCTAGCTGTAGTGGCACACATCTGTAATTCCAGCACTCTGGGAGGCTGAGACAGGAAGCTGGCAAGCTGAAGCTCAGCCTAGGCAAGTTAGAGACTTAGCAAAACTCTCTCTAAATAAAAATTTTAAAAAGCACTGGGGATGTAGCTCAGTGCAAAGTCTTGAGTTCAAGCCTCACCACCACAAAGAAAGAAAGAGGAAAAAAAAAAAAAAAAAACTGTAGGTCTCGGTAGTTTCACTAGTGGCCTTCTGTCAAATGTCAAGAAAAGAAAAACATCTAGTTGCGTAAATGCTTTATCAGAAAACAGAATGAGTAAACACTGTCAGCTATTTTCATGAGATCAGCCTAAACCTAGTACCAAGACTTGACAAGGATAGAATGAACAATTAAATGAACAGGTCAAGAATATTAGCAAACTGAATTCAACCATATCAACAAAGGAAAACATATCAGGAAAAAGTGAGGTTTGCCACAGAAAGGCAAGGTTGGGGTAACATTTGAAAAATAATCAATGCAATCTGTGTAATAATTTAGAAAAGATAAGAAGATCATATTAATTAGATCCAAATAAGTTATTTCATAAAATTCCAGTTCTATTTATGTAGAGTCTCAATAAGTTAGGAACAAGTATAAGACTGAGTTTTATTTTGTTTTGAAGGGTATAATGATAGGAAAGGAAAAATAATGGTAAACTTTTCTGGAGATATTATTATTTTACAGAACATACTAAGAAAACTTTAGAATAGTTCCTAAAACTAATAAATGAATTTAGCAGTATTGTAGGATTCAAATAATATTTAGAAGTCAATTGTTTTCTTACAAATTAGGTAAGGTGACTGAAAAATACATATATTTTATGTTTATTATAATAATGTTTATACATAATAGTTTCAAAAATAAAACAAGACAGTTATGACTCTACAAAAACTGTTGGACCTTTCTGTACATCAAAAGCTACAAAATATTTCTTCGATAAATTTTTTAAAGATCCAAATAATGGAGATATCCACTGACTTAAAGACTCAATAATTTAAAACAGTAGTTTTCCCCAGATTTACCTTTAGAGTCAACACAATCCCAATTAAAATCAGTAGAATTTTTTTTAGAAACTAATTAATCAGTTCTAAAATTTATACGGGAATGCAATGACTCTAGAAGAATCAAAGCAATTTTTGAAGAGAATAACCATACTGAAATATGTACTCTGATTAAAGTTAATAGTAATTCAAAAGCACAGGCAACAAAAGCAAAAATAAACAAAGGAAGCTGCAGCTGTGTCAAAAGTCCTGTACTGCAAAGAAAGCATCAGAATTAAAAGGCAACCTACAGCATGTAGCAAATATTTGTATCCAATAATGGGATGATATCCTAATATATAAGAAGCGCATACAACTCAAGAGCAAGATAAAGAAATGAATAACCCTATTACAAATATAGACAAAGAACTTGAACAGAAATATTTCAAAAGAAAACGTACAAATGACCAAGAAGTTCCTGAAAAAGTGCATCAGGAAAATGCAAATCAACATCATAGATGTCCCTGCATATTTGTTGCCAAATACAGTATGTCAAGAGATAACACGGTTGAATATGTAGTAAAAAAGAAGCTTTGTACAGTTGTAGTAGGAATGTAAATAGGTACAGTGGCCATGGAAAACAGTATGGAGGTTCCTCGAAAAGTTAAAAATAGAACTATCCTATGATCTAGCAACTCCTTTTCTGAGTATATATTACAGGAAATAAAAATCACTCTCTTGAAGTGATGTGTACACTTCCACTTCATTGAAACATTATTTACAACTGTAAGAAAACAACCTAAGTATCTTTTGGCAGATGATGAATAAAGACAAGAGAATAGAATAGATTATAAATAGGTAAATAGTTACATTACGCTCACACACAAATATTCAGCTATAAAGGAAAGAATCCATTTATAACATGGATGAAACTTGAGTATTTATGATAAATGAAATAAATTAAACACAGAAAGACTAATACTATATGATCTCACTTACATGAGGAATCTAATAAAAGTTCACTTCATAGTAACAGAATAGATAGTGGTTACAACAGTTTGGTGAGAGCATGGCATGACAAGAGCAGGTACTGTGTAAGGATGAGAAAGTTCTTGAGACCTAATATACAGTAGGAAGACCATCACTATCAATCAATGTATTGTCATTTGAAAGTTCCTAAGATAGTAGATTTTAAGGGACCTCACCACATACTATACACACCACACACCACACCACACACACACACACACACACACACGAACTGTGTGATGTGACAGACGTGTTAATTAGTGGGACTGTAATCATTTTTCAATGTATACACATATTGATACACCGCATTGTACACCCTAAATATATACAATTTTTGTCAAGCATATCTTAAGGAGACTGAACAAAAATGTTAAAAGTCATCAAGGTAGTTTTATATTTGTAAAAATTTAAGACATACATCAGTAGAATAGAATAAACAGTCTAGAAATGGACTCACAAATACAATCAATTGACTTTCATGAAGATGACAAAATAATTCAATAAGGAATCTTTTAAATCACCTTTTAAAAACCTAATGATAAAACAACTGAAGAAAAAAACCTTACTGTATATCAGGTATAAAAATTAACTTGTACATCATAAACCTGAATATAAAGCCTAAAACCATTAGACATTTAGATCAAAATGCAAGTGATAGGCTTTGTAATCATGGGATAATTAAAAGTATTTTAGATAGAATACAAAAGCCATGAAAAAAATTTAAAACTACTAAATGATACTTCATTGAAATCAGAATCTTTTACTTGACAACAGACTCAATAAAGAGAAAGAAAGTGGATCTGGGTGTAGTGATGCATGTCTCCAATCCCAACACTTGGGAGGCTGAGGTAGGAGGATTGGTGCAAATTTGAGGCCGGCCTGAGCAACACTGTATAGTGATTTTAAGGCTAGTCTGAACAACACTGCCAGACTCTGGAGAGAGACAGAGAAGGAAAGAGAGAGAGACAGAGAGAGACAGAGAGATAGAAACAGAGACAGACATGGACTACAAGAAATATTTGAAATACATACATTATCAGTCAAAGTACTTAGACACAGAATGTATAAAGATGTCATACAATTCAATTAAAAAGATAATGTGCTAAGAAAATAGATATAAAATTTTGAACAAAAATTTAAATTGAAGATATGCTTATGTTCATTAAGTACATTAGAATTTTTTCAATATCACTGGTCATCAGAGAAGTGCAAATTAAAGCCACTACAGAATACCACTGCACAACATGTAGTGCATTGGTCAAATGCGGAGCCATTAGAATTTTCATGCATGGCTGTTGGAAATGTAAAATGAGAACCTACAATTAGCTATTTTACTCAAGAGAAATGAAAACATGCATCCACATAAATATTTATAGATTAAGTTGTAAAAGTTAAAACCACAAACAATTCATATTTTAATCAATAGATGAATGGATAGGTTATTATAAACCCACACCTGTATTATCATCTAGCAATAAAAAGGAACAAGTTTTTTTTTTTAGGAACAAGTTATTGATACATATAAAAACATGGATGATCTCTAAGTCATTATATTGAGTAGAAAAAGAGACAAAAAAAAGGATACCTGCCTGACAGATCCATTGAGATAAGATTATAAAAAATTAATCTATTGTAATAAAAGCTAGATGAGTAGTAGTGTAAGTATGGGGGTAGAGGGAGGAGGCACTATAAAGGGACATGAGGAAATTTTTTGGGGGGTGCTGGGGATCAAACTCAGGGCCTTGTGCTTGCTAGGCAAGTACTCTACCACTTGAACCAACTCTTCATCCCCAGGAAATTTTGTATGCAAGGAAATGTTACTTTTCTTATTTGTAGTAATGATTTCATGGGTATAGAAATGTATCAAATCCCAAGAACTGTACACTGCATAATTAGTTAAAACTAGTGTTACGGTTTGTGTCTAGATGTCCCCCCAAAGCTTCATGTGGTAAGAGGTAGCTGGATCTAGAGTGTGTAATGCTGGGATTAAGGGCGTGTGATTACTAAACTGATCCACGGATTGGTTGAGCACCGCCCTAACCCTAGCAGCCTGGATAAGATATAAAGTATAGGAAGAAGCTAGTTAGCTCCCCCGCCGCCCTTGTTTGCATCCCTTGCTCACTTGGCTGCCTTCTGCCTGTCTGCCATGCCACCCTGCCTTGGATCCAGTAGATTGTGGACTGAAACCTTTGCGAACTGTGAGCTAAGTAAACCTTTCTTCCCCTAACTTTGGGTGTTTGGTATTTTGTCCCAGCAACAAGAGAAAAGTAACTAAGACAACCAGTTTTACATCACAAAAGTTGTCCAGTGAATCTAGAATCAATATTATCTTTCTTAATTCTATAATTACGTGCTGAAGTTAAAATGTATTCTAAAAATGGTCTGGTTAATTTCTCAAGAAACAACTCCTATGAATTTAGCTCAGTGGTAGAGCACTTGCCTAGCAAGTGCAAGCCCCTGAGTTTGATCCTCAGAATTGCCCACTCCTCAAAAAACAAACAATAACAATAAAAAAAGAAGTAAGTCCTGAAGAAGCCTACCCAAATGTTGTAGAATTGTTCCCATTTTAAGTATATATTTATTTTTAAACTTTTAATTTTATTAGTATGCATTTGCAGTACATAATGATTACTTTCACTGTGAGTTGGTATGTGTACACAGCACATGTTAGTTCAGTTTCCATTTTTAGAAGTCGAATATATGTTTAATAAAAAATATAAAAATGCAAGTTAAATTTAGGTTTGCACACAAATAATTCCTTATACTTACTGTATGTAGCCTTTTAAAGAGAATATTAACAATCTGTAAATTTTATTACAAATTCTTAAACAAATTTGAACAACCTTGGCCTTTAATTGTTTCACAAAAGACACTGCTGAGTACTGTCCTTCATAATTTATCTAGAAATGTGAAGTGGCATCAACTCCACCGTTTCAACTTCTGAATTACAGATCTCAAAACTTTAAGTGGCTTTTCTGCTACTGACTTTCCCTTGTTCTTAGAGAAGACTGTTCTTTCTTTTTTTATTTTTCCTGCTAATTCTCTGATCCATAAAGAGGTGGTAGGAAGGACAGTTAGCAAAAAGTACAGAAAGAGGAGAAAGAAATATGAAGACACTCAGCAAATTAGGGAGAACTAGGAAATATCACAGCACTCTAAAACTTAATAATTTTGACCTGTGCTTTTATGGTTTATGGTATTTTCATTAGTACACGTTAAAGGCACTACCAGTAATACTATGAAATCCAGACGTACCCAGTAGCTTTAAAAGCTGCTTTAAGCCCAGGTAGCTGCTCTTTTTGGGTCTGTTTACTCTGTGGTTTTTCCATAAATACATACCTATTTTTATTACAAGATATATACACATATAATGAAATATAAGATGATATAAAATGGATAATGTGAATGTGCAAATTTAAAATCACATATAAAATTTCACTAAAAATTATCAAGTACATACTTCATTTTTTTCTACTGTAATTTTCCTTTTGTGAAACTATGTAAATACTTACACACTCCTTACATCATTTAATTTATACAAACTGAAATAGTGCTACATCTCCTGTTCTTCGTTTGCTTCTTTTCACATAAGGTTTTGAAGATTTATGTGCATTTGGATATAGGTTCATATTCTTTATAACAGCTGTTTAGTAGTCTATTGTATGCATATTGCAAAATTTATTTTGTTAATTCCTTATAAACTGGGATTACTTACATACATTATTTCTTTCATTGTCATTTTTTATTAGTACACTTCTGCACTATATGTTTACATTCCATGTGTGGAGTTGGTACATGTAGATGTAATTTTAGATAATTTTTTTAATTCCTTTTCCCCCCTTCCTTCCCCACCCTCTACCTTTTGATCCCCTTCTCAATTAAAAAAGATCTATCTATCTACTTGCAATTATCTTTTAATTTTTTCTTTACCTGTAATTTGAGTTTCTTGTATAAAAGAAACCATGTGATATTTAAACTTGGTTTTGTGATTTATTTCACTTAACATTATGGCCTCAAGGTGCATCCATTTTCCACAAATGACTCAAGTTTATCTTTCTTTATGGAACAGCAGTACAGTACTGTACTCTTCTTCCTATTATGATGGATAACTTTCTGTGTATGAGTACATATATATGTGCATGTATACATATACGCACATAATTCAAAAATATATTTATGTGTGTGTATGCATTGTTTTATATAAATAAAATTACACACATACACATATATAACTTTGTGTACTTATATGAATATACCTATACAAATATATAATATGAATTGTTGAATTTAAAAATACTTTTTATATTCTAATAAATATATTTTAATAGCTTTCAAAACTGATCGTGATCACTTTACATTCTACTCAAAATGAAATAAAGTCCAAATTTCTACACAACCGTAATTGTTTTGGTGTATGTTGAGCAACTGAATAAAGCTAAACTACTGCCTTCCTTTTGGTTTCCACGAAGTTAGAAAAAGGTCTTTGGTGGTGCATAATTGAACTCCACTAAATCGACAATGGCTACGATAATGTTCAAAAGATATCACACATAGCCTGAGAAGTAAGTGGGTCACTGTACAATCAGTTCTAGAACACCAAATTATCTTTAACTTCCTCTTGCTTTTTTTTAAAAAGGCTATTTCATGTCCCTACATATAGAAGATCCACCAGATGCTCTATTTCATCTGGTGGATCATATAAAAGTATATGAGGTCATTAAATCTTACCTTTATCTTTCATCTTTCCACTTTCTGACACTCAAAAAAGAAGGATTCAAGTAGTGTTATTTTGTCAGTGTCTCTGCTGGACAAAGATTCTTTGTTGATGGAGAGGAAATGCTTTGCCAGCCCGTATTCCATTGTCTTCTGAAGTTATTCTGAATGGGAGCCATTGCCATTATGTGAATAAGTCATGCATGATCTCTGGCTATATTATCAGCCCCTTGTGGAACATTTTTACCAATGATGAAATGTTATTGTTGTCAGTGTCAGACATTTAGTCTTTATCAGTCTCCCTCGTGACAGCCCTCGTTATTCAGGCAGATTTGGGACAACTTCAAGGTGAGAACTTTTAATACAAGGTCAAGTGGACCAAATTTCTTTCCTATCCACTGCTCAACCATTTACTTTCCCTTTTATCATGATTCACAGGACAGTCCTTGTACTCTCGGACTGCAGTGGGGAGAGTGCAACTGTAGCTTTATTCTGCTGGAACCCTACAATCAACTAAAGAATATAAATTTACTATTCCTCACTTGTGCTGTCCCTAGAAATCTGAATTATATCCTTAAATGCTGGCATGAGTTCTTATCCACAAAATTCCCAAGAAGCCAATGCTCTGTATTGAAAGTACTCATGGATATTAGAACCAGGAATATATTTGTTTTCAAATTATTTTTATATTAACTTGGCCATCTACTTGACATTTCGGAGGCAGAACAATCATCTCCAAAATGGATCAAGTGTTAAACTCCCCTGAGGATGTGTTCCGAGATAGAGATAGCTATAGATATAGATATTTGCTTTCTTTATTATCTGGATCATTATAGGAATTAAAGTGAACAAGCATCTCTTTCTTGCCCCTACTCCAGTCTCATAATGTCTTATGGCAAGTTATATTTTAACACTTTTATGATTATTTTAACCAAATTTTGTGTAATCTTTTGAAATGGAAACAGCAGTCTTTCCTCAGTCTTCTGGAACATGTAGCCTAACCGGTGATTAAGACTCCACGGTCGTTGCTTCTTTCTCCAGAGCCCTACTCCTTTAGCCCATCTAATTCTGAATCAGAAGTCTTTATAGATTACCTAGTAGATGTTCTGAGAGTTGATACAAGATTTAGAGAACTGGCTGGAACACACACGTAAGCATGCCAGAAGGTCAGTTCTCCTCATTTAGACTGGCAGATTGGACATGTATCATGTGTAATTATGCAAGTGTTAGACTGGTGATGACAGCCCTTGATCCCAGAGGAGCAAGGCAAAATTGTGGTATTCAGAGAGACAGTGCGGGCTTGAATGGGGCAGATCCTGCATGAAAACACATCCCTCAGAGCAAAAACAGGACCTCAGGAAATATTCGCTTTCTCTCTCTCATGCGCCACCACTTTCTCTTAATTATAAGACATAAACGCATATGTCATAAACCTGATAGTATTCAGAACTGTATTCTTAGTAAGAAGCTTCTCATCAATGAACACAGTACTTACACCAAGAAAAGGCAATATCAAAGAAAATGTTTGAGCTGAACACTAGATAAATGTAACAGAAATATTAATCAAGGTGAATGTCTTGATCATTGACATTCTAGCCTCCAAAACTGTGAAAAATTAATTTGTTTATAAACTACACAGACTGTGGTGTTTTGTTACAGCAGCATCAATAGACTAAGAGAGTAGGAAAAGCTAGAAACCAAACTAGTCAATATACCTTTAGGTTAAGAACTACAGAGGATTTACCCCTATACCTTTGTTATAGCCCATTCATCTACTATTATTAAGTTTCTGAAGACGGGGTAAAAAGAAAAATATCAGGTTTATAGGTTGCTCTGCATTGTTCAATGTACATGAAAATACAGAGAGATCGCAAAAGGTCTACAGAAAAAAAGCTCTATAAATTTCACAGAGAGAGAGAGAAAGAAAGAGAGAGACAAAGTATGCAATACATGACTCCTACTTGACCATGTTCACATACGTCTGGTAAAAAAAATTCTCAGAAGGACAATGTGGATCATTTATTGAATGTAAGTCTAACAGGTACAGCCTAGAAAGGGATATCAGGCTTGACCTTATTAATCTCTGAAAAGCATGGATTAGTGCTTATTTTCTGTAAAATGAAGGATGAACTGGTCTTCATCAAGAAGGGGCTCTGGAAATAAAACCAGATCATAATTTTACTTAAAATCAAAATTTTTTCTGATTTGAAACAGTACAACTTACTTTTGTCATTTTTTAAAGAAACGAAATACAGCTCTGGGAGATTAAAACTGCCAAGGGAATAGACGTAGGCAGTGATGTGCACACAGTGTGTGATGGCCAAGAGATCTTCATACTGCTGAGATATAGCAGCTGAGAAATATGGGCTCGCAGCCAACGAATGTTATGACTCTGATGAGCTTGACCTTACCATGAAATTCCTTCTGAGGCTTGAAGTAGCTCGACTTTGAACTAGGTAAGATAAGGAAGCATTCCAGCTAAGATAAGTTAATATTACTCTAGAAGACACAGATGGAGAAAAGTTTAGACAAAACCATCAATTATACATTCATCACGTGTTTTTAAGAAAGACTTACAGGTATTTAACATGCATCACTCATGTAATCATAATTAAGGGCAATAATTATACTCTTCTATCTACTTGTACAGCTCCTTTTTTTTTAATTTTTTTATTTTTACCAAGAACATGTAATGGTACATTGTATACATAATAATCATAATCAACATGGTTATTTTGTACCTGTACATGATACATCTTGGTTTTCCCCCCTCTTCCCCCCTTCCCCTCCCCTCCCTTCCATTCACCTACCCTTCCCTATTTGCAACAAGTGTAGTTACATTTTACCATTTTTCCCCTTTCATCTTATTTTTCTTTTAACCTTCTTCTTTATACAGCTCCTTTTTTTTTTTAACTATAATTCAAAATAAGCAATGAGGTAACAGGAGCTTTTCCCACTGTGGTATTTCTTACACTGTATTCCTTGCTTATTCACTTATACACCAAGCCATTTTAAATATCTTCTAAGCCATCATGGTAAACAACAGAACTGTGTTAAGTAAATGGACAGCTGTTCTCTAGAACCACATATTTTAGTGTAGAGAACAAAAAAACAAGTTACAAAGTGGTAAGTATCAATTCAAAAGTATGGTAAATGTAGTAAAGAAATATTTTTAAAAAACTATAGTTTTTTTACTTGTTTTGTACATTTGGAAGTAGGATGGACAGCCACCAAAAACGATAAATCATCACACTAGGGTTAATGAGACTGAACAATGACAAGAGGACTCCAGGAATTTCTGTTAATAACAGAACAAGAAATGGACAATGCTGGACCAAGACTTACCAGTGTTATCACTCAGACTGAGAACAAAGGTAAAATAACTCAGTTACTTTGTGAGATCTCAGGGGGAGAACCTAGTTTAAGGCTGTAATTGAATTCAGGTGTAAATTACTTGATTATATTTCAATTACAGGAGTCAAAGTCATCCATATTTGTGACCAATAAGTAGAAAGTAAATGAATGATGTACTACAACATACACATACCGTAAGTCCATACTACAGTAATACCTGTCGATTTAAAAAAAATATATACATATAAACTGAGGGAGCTCTGAATAACTCCACACTCCAAAAAGAGGTCTTTTTCTCTTGAGTATTTTGATGTTATATCTGGTTTACTATAGTGCAATGTTAGTTGTTGGAACTTCCCTCCAAGTAGAATTTGTTGGAATGTCAAATTAGCTTTTAATATTTTGGGTTTCTAACAAGGTTAGAACAATCAGGTCTCAAAAAAAAAAAAAAAAGTGTGCTTAGCAAATTCTAAAATATTAAAGAAAAACAGGTTTTTGTTTTTTTCCCAAAATGTTTTCATAACCTACTTCTTTGATATGACATTAAGTTCACAAGACCAGCCCTATAACTTTGAAGAAAAATGTAAGAGTGGTTAAGTTTAAAGAAGGCCCAGATTTATTCACTTTCACTTAATCTAAAATAGCTTCATATAAAAAGTTTGGTTAAATATTAATAGATTCCTGAAATTAATTGTTTGCAGGGCTGACAGTCAGTAAGAACACCAACAGTGCTAGTGTTTGTTAATGTGGAGAGAGAGCTCTGTATAGGTGAGTAAATAATTACCTTTCTAAGTATCACTGGAGCCAGCTCCAGGAACCCTACATGTACCCCTGCTGTGAGCCACACTGTTGCTTGTTACTCTCTCCTGTTCTCTGGCCAGCCAGCTGTTGATGGGAGTAAGAGCCTTCTTGGAAGTGGAACAGCTTACTGGACAACAGTTTGATGCTTGCCTAGTCCATTTCCGAAAGACCAGAAATCTAGAAAAGCCAGAAAGGAAGAAAGAACAGGTAGGAAGGGAATGAGAGGCGTTATCAAAGACCTGGTGTCCCAGGCTCTGAGGAAACTGGTAATGCTTCAATAATAGACAAGGAGCACAGAAGATTAGAGAGGACGTGTGACAGTCTAAGGGGACAAGTAGAAGCCTCATGTGAAAGTATCTACAGGTCATGTCTGTTCAAAATGGTAATGTGATAAAATTTTATCTCCATTTAATCAGACATTAAAATGGACCACCAAATGCTTGCTAGTAATGTGCATTAATAGATGAATCTTCTAGAATATATGCCTCATGCCAGACACTTGTTTTAAAAAATATTCACTCACTTATGTACTGTAATTACCAACACTTCTGAGTATGGATAAGGATACTGATGCACAGATAATTTTTTAAACAAATAGAAAAAGAATTCTAGTTCAAGAAGCCTAACAACAAGTCTTAGCTCTCATTGTCCAAGAGCACCAGCTCTTGTTTGGACTAACAAAACAGATTCTACCTATTCCAACACATCTTCAAAATATGGTTTTGTCATTGAGTCAACAGTACAGGTTTTATAATTTATTTAAAATATTAGACAGTAAACAAAAGGCTTTAATATTTTTGTTGCCATTTCTATCAGCTGAGCAGAAGTTGACAGTAGATTAAGTACCATGGATATCATAATTCACGTTAGGAGAGATCCTCTAATTACTGGGACTGTAGTCATCCAGTGACTACCATTGTGACTGAAGCGTCTCTGGGACAGTTTGACAGAATTTATTTTGACAAATCATGACGTAGACTGGAGCATCATTTCCCTGTTGGTTACTCATATCAAATAAAAGATCACAACTGGGAGAGGAGAGGACACCGACTATCTCTAAAAGTCCACTTGGAAATTCTTAGAATGAGTCAGAATGAAAATTTTACACCTTGGTTTATATGGCTTAATAAGCACATTTGTACTACATACAATAAAATATAGTTAGAAAATAATGTGGACTCAAAACGTTTGGATTTTCATATTGATTTACATATTAAATTATGCTGCTATGATTATGCTTAAATCATATTAATAGTATGATTTTGCTATTAATCATGCTACTAATAGCAACATTAATCAATATACTGTGTGCAAAAAGTATATGCATAGAAAAATATTAAAAACTATACAAAAAAGTCAAGATCTGTTAATATCCAGGTGTTAAAACAAGCATATTTTTATTTTTACACACATATCAGTGAACAAGTCTTATTAATGTAAGCAGGAATACAGGGTATATCTTAAAAACATGGCTTCTGTTCACCCAGTAATTGAAAATCTCATCTTTATGCTTAAATGTTAATTGAAACTAATTCTTAAATAGCTCATAGGCTAGAGCAGTGACATGGAACATTTTAGCTTTCAATGATACAAAACAGACTGCTGTGGGGTGTGTGCCATAGGTCCCCCAGCACTGGGCTATAAGAAAACTTGTCCCAGGTTTTCTGTAAACAGGTTCTACCCACTTTCCTTAACCTAATATTGACCTCAGAGGTCTTAGTGTCATCTCATATTCAAAAACAAATATGCAGTAGTTGAGATACTTTTTGAATACTTTTAATTGTCCTATTTCCTCCCTTTTCCTACCAACCCCATTTTCTCTAAATGACTCACTCAAGTCAACAAAGAAATAAATTGGTTCTGTCTTGAGGATGTTCCTCACTTTGTTGAGGAGAATATTCTGCTATGTGTTAAGTCTTGGAAGCACCGAGTTGACGCTCTGGGGAGAAGAGGCCCTTTTCAGAAGATCACTCTGCGAGGGATCACCTTGGATTCTGCTTCATTTATGATGGCTGGCATGTTCTCATTCTTTTCAATTAGAATCATAAAATATCCAAATGCTCAGAACTGTCATCCCTGTTTTCCTGAGGAAATTGTGAACTCACCTGTGAGGAGCAGAGTTTCAAAGTTGTATCTTATTGCTCCACTTGAAATTAGCAGGGTCTGTGGGCCTCTCCTACTGTTGTTTGAAGGTCTCTGTGTATTCCCAATGCAAAAACAGCCTGTTGAGGTCTCTGTTTTCTTGGGATACACCCATAATGCACATAATTAAATATAGTAGGCCCTCTTCTGAGTTGAACATACTGATTAATCAATCTCCACAACAAACCCATCATGTGGTTAGTATCATTCTTCATATCTGAGTGGCATACTCAGGGTAGTATATAGCATTACCAGGATTCAACCTCAAGCAATTTAGTCTCGGTGTTTAGCCCCTAGTTGGCCCACTTCATATGGCAGAACACAGATCTAGCTTGAACCAAAAGAAGAGAACCTTACTTGCTGTGTTATTCTCCAATGTTTCCTGCCGAGAGAATCGCAATGAATCACAGCATTAGTTAATTGCTATTTTTTTTGTGAACTGAAGGCTTACTCTTTCTTACCAATATTAAGAAATGAATTTCTCATTCAGCAACCAAACTTTGCCCTATCTTTTCAGTAACTCTGAATGAAAATATTAATAAAAACTTTTTAGGTGTTATAAAAATTCACTAAGATGTTCAGTGTTATAACTTACCAAATATATATAGCATGGTGGCTGACCTATAATAGGTGTCTCTAAATGGTGGTTGTGTTAGTGAGTTCAGAGTCAATGGTTTGCAAGAGAGCAGACTTAATACAGGTCATTTACAAGTTACAATATTCACTCACAAGCCAAAAGAAGGAGGGTACAAAAGGTCTTTCTATGCGCTGGAGACCCGAAAGATCCAATCAAGGGCTGGGAGCCCACAGCAATGTCCTAGCTAAGTACATGTCTGCACTAAAAGGCTGAAAAATCTACACTGGAGCCGGGGTCTGATGTTCAAGGCAGAGATGAGGACCAGAGCTACCTCTAAGAGAATGGCATCCATCCCTGACCACAGCCAGGACTTGAGCTCCTCCAGTTTCCCTTGGGAGAACCAGCCCGCAACACAGCTTCTCCTGGGACATCAGCTGCCTACAGTCATCTCCTCCCATTCTCCTTTATTTTGTGTCAGCAATAATCTTCAGTGGGTCTTCTACTCCTAGAACCACGCTAACTCAGCTCAATGGGGCATTCCTGCTCAAGTTGACCATAATCGATCCATAGTTGTAACACACAAACACAGCTGAGTATGGAGAATGGTTCAGAATTAGGCATTTAGGAGCTATGGAAAGTGAAATATGGTTCCTGTCCTCAAGAAATTCATAACCTCACAAATCTGAAGAAAGGCAGAGAACTAACTTTTTCAAAGCTAAGGAAATAACTATGAAATAGAAATAATATTATAGAACAACTATCTCCAGTTTAAGCTACTAACCACACTCCTAGATTATCTGTCTCTTCTGTATTATTTATAACCAAGGTTTTATTATACTATTGATCCTACTTAGATTACTATGACATAAAAATGTAATTTCCAGTCTTTCCTCATTGGCAGGTATCCTAACTCACCCTTGTTAGAATTTACACTTCCCTTATTAGTACACAGCCATTCTCAAATAGGTTTATGCAGAACAAGTCAAATACCTTTTAATTATGCTCAATCACACTTAGAGCCTCTTTGAAAATCACCTGCATGCAATCATGATTGATACCAGCAGCAATTATAAATACTGCACTTGGACAGTTCCAAATGGCTTATATATGTAAATTCATTTATTTTACTGACATCATTGCTCATATGTACAGATGGATATATTTTCCATTTCTTGATTTTTGCATTTTACACTCTTCTCAGATCCCTAATTTGTTTTTCTTGCTTTCAAATGTCTTGCACATGCATGATATTAGAAAACAGAATGAAAAAAATCTTAATGTTATTGATGATGAGTAATTCTTTGAACAAGCTCACTCGTGTTTAGAAGAAAAAATATAATTCGGGAAAATAAGGTGCTCATCATGTTGCTTTCAGTGCAGATCTTCTTGCTTCCTTTAGGGCTTTTCTGCAGATTTGTAGAATAGGGAATTCTCAGTCACTCCCCTTTGGGAAAGGTACTGCACTGATAGATTTCCATGATGAATTCTCCCAGTATTATGTTTTGAGTCATTTCTAATACCATGAAAAGGAAATGAAGAAAGTCAATAAGGAGGAATTTTCAAAAAAATCTTATGGAAATAGCTGGGAGCCTTCCTGCTGAACCATCCCAGAACTACAGTTTTGAATAATGCATGTTCCATAAATCTAAGTGTCCCACTATGCCACACTTTAGAACAGGGAGAGAAAATAATAGCTACTGTCCACACTTATCACCAATAATAAATTGCAGGGCTCTTGTGTGTGGTGGCGATTAATGCAAAATGCAACCCAAAACACATAAGTAAATAAATAGATAGTTTGACTTTCAAGGGGGTTATCTCTCTTCTTCCTTCTTCCTTTCTTTTCTAAATAGAAAATACATTTTTTGAAAAAAAAAATCTCTAGAATATCTACCCCTATTCTTTTTGAGACAGACATATGGGCTCTTTTGTCCCAGGCAAAGGCAGATGAATTTGTAAGAGTACCTATGTGCATGCAAACATACGTGCGTATGTTCCTGTGAGACTGGAAAAAAGGACAGACAGGCAGAGAGACAGACAAAAAGACAGAGGGAGAAATAGAAACAGAGACAGAAAACTTGCTGGTGGAGTGTTACAGTACTACAGAATTTACTTGCATGAATGGGAATTAAAGGAAGATTAGCGATTGACAGTTACCGTACAGCTTTGGGAATCAAATGCAGGAGTACAGAAGCAACCTTTTTAGGAGGATGAATTTTCAGAGGGAATTCAACTCTGATAGCTTTCAGTGAGATGATGAAAAAATTTATATAAAAACAACCAAAACTACATCATAAATTAGAAACAGTGAAATTTATAGGAAATTAAACATTGGTCATGCATCTAGACAATGAAAACTTTTCAAAGGTAAGAGAATTAAATGTCATCAACAGTTAACTGTTACCAGCCTTTATAGGACCTTCTGAATGCTGCTATGCCTCAGATGCAGCCATCATTTCTTGAAACACTTCGGTTTGCACCTATTCTATGACTCAGGTTATACATTAGCTTATTTAATCCCCTCATAAGCCCTGTGATAGATATTTGTATCTATCTTTTGTCATTAAAGAGGGAAACAGGCTCAGTGAAAGCAAGCAATTTCTCTAAAGACTCACATCTGTTAGTTAGCAGAGTTGGTATTTCAAATATTGTTCCATGAAACACCAAGGCCTGTGTTTTTTAATCTCTGCCATATAAAGGGCTGCCAGACAAAATATAAGATACTGAGTTAAATTTGAATTGCAGATGAACGATAAATAATTTTAGCATAAATTGTGTCCCAAATATTACATGGGATATACTTATAAAGTATTATTATTTATCTCATATTCAAATTTAACTGGGCACACTCTTCTGTTTGCTAAGTCTAGCAACCATTGTCGTTTATCTTCCCTGGACCCAGCTATCTATCTTCGAGAAGGAGCAAAACAATGAAAGGGAAAGTCATTCTTCATGGAAGAGGGGAGAGGGGAGGAGGTGCCTGTCCCATCCAGTGTCAGTGTTTCTTCGTTGCACACTGTGTTTCTGTGAAGATGCTCAGTTTTGTATTTCTAGCACGGTATCTGTCAGCTGATGGGGCAACGAGTCCTAGAAAGTGCAGAATTAGTTATGGAGGTTAAACCACAAATTTGAGGAACAACTGTCTACACTTATCACCATGGATAACTGTGACTTTTAGCACAAGAACACCCTACATTCACTGAAGAAATTGGATGATCTTTAAGATTGAACATATTCTGATCCTCTATCATACACACAGTAAAAGAAGAAATTTGTACCTGAAATGTATTTGCTTTCTCTCCTTCCCGCCCCTTCAGGATTTAGATTGTCCCAACTTCCCAGTCACCCTTTTCTCTTGGAACTCTATTTTCAATATCATCACTCCTAGGTGTTTGTGTACAACATTTGGCTACAGAACTGAGACCACAAAATTGCCCAAGTCCATTCTCCCTCATCCAGTGTGTTTGTCTATTTGGGCCCCATGTAGCCCCCAAGGTATGGTCTGTACTACTTAATTTTCTCCTATAAATTCCAGTCATCACCTATTTGTGCACTGCCTCATCTGCCTAACCTAAAGCCTTTTCCTGTCTTCTAGGCAACTGATAAAAACAATGTGAGCAAAGTGCTAATGACCATCAAAAGGTTTATCCCTTCCAGATAACATCAGCTCCCTTAAGTGCTGTAGCAGCAAGGCAGAAGTAGGCTGGTGGTGGAGGTATTTTTCATCAGGTGTATGGTTACTTGTTACCTGTTCGCTACTTCAAATCAGTGAATCGCTCTTAGCCCACGCAACTATCAACCCAGTGTCTTGTTTTCTTACTCCAGCATGCTGGCCAACAATATTTCAGCATGTATTTAAATAAATTTTTTTTTGCTTACTCCTAAATGAAGTGTAGTTGATTGAATGAAAGTAGCCAAGTTGCACAGAAACTTTGTTTAGTAAAACCAGCAATCATTCATGAAAGTGACTGCAAGGAAAGTAAGATTCTGACTCTCTTCATTCCTGATGCTCCTATAGTTTTAAATCATAAGCTTAGTCTGTCTTATCTCTCTCTGTGGAACCTTCCTTCCCAGTAATGTCCCCTCGTTTGTATCCCCATTATACCCCATATGTTTTTCCATCATAAAGCAGGGTTTAAAGTTACAGACAGAGGAGCTTAAATGCCTGACTGCAAGGCTTGAATCCATTAATCAATCGCTGTATGTCACTGTAGGAATTAACTCAATCTCTACATATTTCTTAACTGAGAAAGGTGGCATAATATTGTTGATAACTCATGTATGTTTGCAGCCATTAGTGTTCTGCTCATAGTAGGTACTCAATAAATGTTTGTTTATGAGACAGATATATTCCCAGGCACAGCTCAGTGAATAACATGAAAATTAACTTCAGCAAAACCCTGAAGTTAAAAATGCCAAGTAATTAATACAACAGCTTGAATATTTTTCATATGAACACACACGTGTACATATACACACATAATATATTGTGAGTGAAAGACCCATGGGCTATTGGAGAACCACATTTTCCTCCAAACTCCAACCATGAGAGATGGTTATTTGGTTGTTTTGCTAATTTATCTATATTTACTTCGCATTTGGCTTGAAATAGTTGCTCTTCTATATAGAAAATCCATTTCTAATCAGTAATTGATTAGTATTATTCAAAACCACACCTATCCAAAGAAAAAATATTTTGAACCACTCATACCATATCCACGTGTATATACATATGTATAATATAATATACATATGACTTTTATTATAAAGCCTTTTTTATAGCAAACATTGGAGAGCAAAAAAATACCTCATATAAATCCCAAATGAAGTCTCAAAATAACCTGCCTCTGGTATAATTAATAAGCAGGTCCCATCCGTTTTCCTTACTCTCTTTGAGCCAGGCTTTGCACCTGCAGCAGTTCAAGGCCTTACTATTTTCTTTCTCTTTCCCCAATCCCCCTCTGCTTATACAAGAGTCCAAGAGTCCAAATCTTTGCTACCACAAGAGTCCAAGATCTGGGGACGTAGCTCAAGTGGTAGAGCGCTTGCCTAGCAAGCAGAAAGCCCTGAGTTTGAACGCCAGCACCCGCCCCCTAAAAAAATCCAAGATCATCACCATTTTTGCTACACTCCTTAGCAGCTTTCTTTTTATCTGAAATCAAATCCACTATTGTTAGCTAACATGTTTATGTCTAGCATTAACTGTCTTCTCATATAAGAGTCACAATAAAGTTTATATAACATCCAATCACATTTCTGTCACACATGAGGTGGAAAGAAAAGGATGGCAAATAAGGGAGATTAAAGACTTCTCCTTTCCTTAAATTTCAGTAAATCATTTTAAATTCAACAAACATACTTGAGCTCTGCATGATGGGAAGTCAAAAATGGCTGTCAGCTGACTTGAAGGAAGAAGTTGGCTATCTATTGGGAATCTCTGGCCTTAGCCTGGTGTACTCCAGAACTGATGTGATGCCAAGATAGTATGGATTCTGTATATAGCCATCTGCAATCCAGCAACTCACACTCATACCCATTACTCTCAATGGAGTATAAGAGATTGGCAGAGGGCAAGAAGTGTTGTGCAAGATGCTTACAGCATTATAACATGGGGTATTATTTTCATGAATACAAATGTGTGCTCTATTTCAGTAAGGTATTTCCTAAATTTAATCTACCTTTTCAGATCAGGGAATGGAATAAAATATACTTTAAGTATTTATCTAACTTCTTTAAGAAGCTATCTTATGCATTTACATAGGAAGCTAATTTGCCTGACCAGCCTGGTGGTGCCAGTGTTACCCCAGGACACTGTTCTCTGGACTAAGTGATACCTAGTACCATATTGGCTACCACTATAGCGCAGGATTGAGTTGAAAGATTTTGTTTCCTTTAAGATACAGCTGAACAGTACGTTGCCTCTTCTTTTATACTGAATAGGAATGAATAATTAATTCAGTGTTAGGGAGGTTGGGGGCTTTGGCACAATGAAATACAAACTTTTCTTTATTCTGAGGGATTAGGGACAGTTTGTTTACTCAGAAAAATATCAGTAGTGGTTCCATAGTTTCAGGTCTTACACTCAGGTCTTTGATCCGTGTTGACTTGAATTTTGTATATGATAAGAGACAGTGGTTTAGCTTAATTTTTCTGCATGGGATATCCAGCTTTCCTCCATCATATACTAAAGAGACTGTCTTTTTACCAATATATGTATTTGGTGCCTTTGCTGAAAATCAGTTAAGTATAGATGCGTGAATTTATTTCTGGCTTCTCTATTCTGCCCCATTGGTATATATGTCTTATTTTCATTTACATATTACACTGTTTGATTATTACAGGTTTGTAGTATGTTTTGAGGTCAGGTATTGAGACATTTTCACTATTTTTTTCTCAAATGTTCTTTGACTATTTGGGGATCTCTCGTGGTTCCATATGAATTTATAATGTTTTTCTAAGTTATCTGAAAAATGCCAGTGGTCTATGTATAGGGATCACATGAATCTAATTTGCAAATGGCTTCGGGGAGTATAAATATTTTAACAAAATTAATGCTTTTCATGAAATTCAGATGTTTTTCCATAGTCTTTATGTGCTATTCACTTTCTTTCATCAACGTTTTCATGGTATGGATCATTTACTTCCTTGGTTAAAGTTACTCTTAATTTTTTTTCCTTTGTAGCTATCATGAATGAGATTGCCTTTTGATTTCTTTTTCAGCAAATGTATTATTGGCATATAAAAATGCCACCAATTTCAGTGTATGTCCACAGGAAGTGAAATCAATATATCAAGAGATTGCTGCACTCCCATGTTTATTGCAGCACTACTCACAGTAGCCAAGATACAGAATTAACTGAAGTTCATTGACAGAAGAATGGATTTTTAAAATGTGGCATATATACACAATAGCATATTATTCATCCATACAAAACAAGTAAATATTATCACTTGTAGCAATATGATGGACCTGGAGTTCATTGTGTTAAATGAAATAAGTCAGACACAGAAAGAAAAGTACACTATGTTCTTGCTCAAAGTAGAGAAAGGCTGACTTCATAGAAGTAGAAAGTAGAATAGTTCTCACTAGAGGTTTGAAAAAGTAGGGAGTGGGGGGATAGAGAAAGATTGGATAAGAGGCAGCAAAATATATTTACAGAAGAGAAGTAAGTTATGATGTTCTGTAGCACAGCAGGGTGACTATAATTCACAATTCTTTGTTATATGTAATTTAAAGAACTATGAGAGGAATTTGAAGCTTCTCAACACAAAGAAATAGTAAGTGTTTAAGGAGGTGGAAATATTAATTTCCTTGACTTGAACATTATACAATGTATAAATGTATTGTATGATCACTCTGTACCCCCAGATGTGTACACTTATTGTCAATAAAAACAGTGAATGAGCAATTATATACATTTTCAAAGAATAACAGTGAGAAAAAGATAAAGAGGAAAAGTTCAATATAAAAAAGAAACTGAATAACTTTCAGCTGTTGTCATGTTTCTCAGTGAGCTGACTGCAGATAATCATGCTGAGTCTTGAACATATTTTACACTCCTAATTTAATCTGACTCTAGGCAAACTTTATCAATTTTACTTATCACGATTAAAGAAACCCAGTATTCCTTGACCCTGACTTTGGGAAGGATAGAAGAACAATTTCAAACAGTTTTCGCATTGAAACGCTTTGAGTGATTTCCAGGTAAGTGGGTAAACAAACCAACAGTTATGAATGGCATTTTCTTCTTTTCAGCAAGAGCCCATTCTTTTTTTCCAGTTCATGTACTCTAATCAAAGATACTACTCAACAGAGCATGATTGTGGAGAATGAGACAGAAGATGGAAGGAGTATGAATGTGGGTGCTTTAAATGCTATTTCTGTATGTATTTCAAGAAATATGAAACATGAAATACTTTATAGCAAAGCATGAAAAGTATAAACAGGGTATGAGTAACTATGACTATCACAAAATTACAACAGCATAGTATCCCTGAACTTACATTAGTATATCACCATTATATTAAATACATCAAGAATGAAGAAGGTGGTGGAAACTGGGAGACAAGACACAAAGAAAGACAGAGACAGATTTGAAAATCTGTGCTGTACCAATGCATATACGGTCTTTAAAAGTTTCTACTGAAAAAAAAAAAGTTTCTACTGCAAAGTGCATCTGGGAGCAGGGCATTGTTTGGTATCACCTGTCCAGGGTATTTACTGATCCATATTTTTCATTTAGTACATGCAGTCCTACACAGATGCCATCAGCAGTACTAGTAATAGAAGATTAATTAGTAATCCACATGACATGTTTTGGTTGCAGTATGAAAAACTTTATTCAGAAACTCTCCTCCTCTGGGGCCCTAATATTTTCCCTCTAAATTGTGTGGGTGGAACGAGGAGGGTTATGTCATAAGTAGGCTATATTGTATTGCACTCAGAAAATTTCCTTAATCTTTAATTAACACCAAATTTATTAAAAAATAGTGGGGAAATAGCAAAGTTAGAATTTATAGCTTTTAAGTATTTCTCTTCCCTAATTTCTTTAATTTAAAAAATGTCATATGGAGAATCTATTTGTTCAGAGACAGCATCTGGTAGTGGGAGAGGATGATTTGTAACTGATGATAGGTGGTATTCATAATTAAATTTCCTAATTTTTTTATTTTTGGGAAGGGATCAGAGAGAAGAAGATCAGGCAACACTGGCAGCCCAGGACATCACTCATGGCCACTGTACTGAACACGTGAGACGTGCTTGTAGATCGGTCGTCCTGTGTATCAGTGACAGTGAGTTATACCCGGGGCGGGAAGCGGGAGGATTGAGCAGCAGTGCAAGACGTGTGTGTATAGTCTCTGCAACTTGTCCACTCAGGGTCCGCATCATCTTCAGTGATGGGACTTTCTTCTTCATTAAGATCAGCCACTGAAATCAAGGCTGTAAACCAGAGATGCAAAGCTGACTAGAAAAACTTCACATTCACACAGAAAAACTACACAAATTTTGACGCAATAAATTTATGTATGAAATATATATGTATATGTATATATGGAACTTTTTTAACTTGTGGTATCACTACCTTTAGATTCTTATGCATACAGCATTCCTAAATATTTTTTCAACCCCTGTATTAGTCACTTTTCCCTTCCTGGTACAAAATACTTGACATCTGCAATTTAAAGGAGTGGTTTATTTTGACTTATGGTTTCAGGGACTTCAGGCAATAAATAGTTCCTCGGCTCCATGGCAGAAACAGTATAAAGGAAAAGCACAGCAGAAGAAAGCTATGGAGCCAGGAGAGAGAGGGAGAGGGAGAGGGAGAAGGGGAGAGAGAGGGAAATAAGAAGGAATACACTCTCCCAGTTCACGCCCTCCCCCAATCAAGTCCTCCCCATGTAACAGTACATTCAGCTATGAACTCGTCTGTGGATTAATCTACTGCTGAGTATAGAATGCTCTATGATCCCATCACCTTCCAAAAGCCTTTACCTAAACATAAGAGACTTTCGGGTGACATTTTATAAACATAACAACTTCCAAATTATTAGCTATTTTGACACTTAAATGTCTTCCTGACAATAAAATGAGTCATTGTTTGGCTAATCCTATATGAAAAGGGGGATATTGTGACTTATCTACAATATAATCTGTACACTTGATCCTTTCTTATGTGTCTGGGCTCTTCTTATTGACCTCCAATCTTGCTCTGAATTGTGGTTCAGGGATACAGCTCTCTGAGGACTCTTGGCTTCCTCAGAATATACAGAAACTATAATCCTTAATATAAGCCCCTCTTTCACAACAACTCTCTACTGTCTTTTTAATGAAACTAAGATGTCAAGAGGCACCAGTGAAACATTTGTGTTATTTTACTCCTTTGTTACTGGTGAACAAATGTCTTAATGCAAATGACCATTTATATTTTAAAAAGAGGCTGGGGATTTAGCTCAGTGGTAGAGCAATTGCCTAGTAAGCGCAAGGCCGAGTTTGATCCCCAGAACCAAACCAAGAAAATAAAATAAAATAAAATAAAAAGAACTTGTTCTAAACTCAATTTAAAATATCTTTTTTTTTGCATACCGTATAATATATACCATAAGGTCCACCCATTTAATCTGTACGAATGAATTATTTAGTTATTTATTTTTTTGGTGCCGGGGATCGAACTCAGCGCCTTGTGCTTGCAAGGCAAGCACTCTAATCACTGAGCTAAATCCCCAGCCCACAAGTAAATTATTTTTAACATGTATATAGACAGCTGTCATCATGGTCACTTCTACAATACTTAATTAGCTCAATGAAAAACTCTGCACCCATTAGCTACACTTAGTTTCTCATTTCTCTGTCTCCAGCATTAAGCAAACTTAACCTACTTTCCTTCACTACAGACATGCCCCTTCTGAATAATCCATATAAACAGAATGACAGAACTTGGAGTCTTTCAAGGACTGTTTTGTTTTGTTTTTTTAAACTTAGCCTAAAGTTCGTAAGGTTCGTCTATGTTGCAGCATGTATGAATCAGTACTTCATTTCTTTTTTGGCCAAATAATATTACACTGCACTGAGGTATTAAATTTACTTATTTATTCATCTGTTAATGAATATTTGGGTTGTTTCCGTATTTTGGATATCGTGAGTGATGCTTCTATATGAACAATCTACGCAAGTTTTTGTTTCATCATTTTTCAGTACTTTTGGAAACATTCCAAGGTGTGAACTGTAATTCTGTATTTAACTTCTCGAGGAACTATCAAATTGTTTTCTGAGCTAGGCTGCAACACTATGCACTCCCACCATAAGCACTATTTTGAAACAATAACATTAGTGTTCATTGGTATTAATGTGTACATTTAGAATAAGAGCTTTCCCTCTTTCTCATCCAGGTATTAGTAAACAAGTAGTGTTCATGGATTCTGACATCTTCTTTGGCACAGAAAGATGTTGTCTTTACATGTAAAGTTTGGTTTATGGGCTTAGATAGACAGCTGAGGCCTTAGGTCCTGCAGGTTACATGAAGGAACGAAGTGCAGCACCCAACTAGAGCAGTCACGGACAGAGAACAAACTGATCAGACAGGAGGAAGAGATGACCACTAACCCTTGAAACAGCCCAAAATAGAATAAAGGAAATAAAAACAAAGCACTGATTATGCCATTACGGTGATGAGTAGTTTAAACTGTGTGTTAAATTTATTAAATGATAATAAAGTAATAAAAAGGCACAGATATTAACCTATAACATATTTATTGCCTTAAAACCACAAATGACCAAAATGTCTACCCCTAGTGTCGATGCACTGTTTTGAATTTTTCAACCCAAACAATGACTGCAGTTTACTGGGATTCTGTGTATTAATGGAATTAGAATCTCATATAAAAACTTTTTAGTGCATATTTTCAGTACACAATGACAACATTCATCATGGGGTGTTGGTACATGTACATAACACATATTAATTATCTTTATGTCCCTAGATTATCTCATTATCAGTTTATGTCATCCTTCAATGTATCTATGCATATATTTTGCTTCTTCCACCAGAATTTTGCTAAGTGATTATGAACACAAGAAAAAGATGACAATGCTGAGGATTTTTTACTTTTTACAGCATGTAAAGGAAACACATGATAATACAAAAAGATCACAGTTAACTGGCATAATGAATGCTACAGTTACGAGCCATGAGTAACTCTGTGAGGTTCTGGGAGCAGAGGTTTCATGGAAGATAAGGGAGAGCAGGAGAGGCCTACACTTAATGTTAAGAAGAGGGGCAGACAGTCCATGCCTCGGAGATGCCACGAGCAGAATTCAAAGGGCAGGAGGTAAAGAGGAAATACTCAGCAGCTAGTGTATGGCAGACTATCGAGAACGGACTCATGTGGAAAATTAACACAGTCAAAAACTGGGAAAATCAGTTGGAGTCAGATAAATTTTGGCCTTAAATGTCAGATTAAAACATTTCCCAAAAGAAGGGATATCTTGAAATGTTTTAAGAGGTGGTGAGTTTTCATGGACATAAGATTTTTTAAATGTCATTTAACTGTTGGGAATAGTTTTGATTAAAACCCTCATGAAAAGATACCGACAAAGTCTTGGGGCCATGGTAGTAGTTCAGGACTGTGGTACTGAGCCTGTTTTATAGAAGTAGGCATGACAAGGAGGGAGGAGGGAGAGAAAGAGCAGTAGTTAGTGAGTGGAGTAGACCTAGTGGGTAGAAAAAAGAGAAGTCAAAATAACTCTACTTTTGAAAATGATTAATAAGAATAGTATTTTGCCTATTTTTCAACTATTTTAGACTATGAGAAAATTTATCACAAGTCACCACGGAGATAACATGACTACAAAAGTGTTTTATGGACTAATGGCACAAAAAAATTCATTGTAAAAATTTTTTCTGCTACTTATATCTGAGATGTATAAACTCAAATGTTAAAAGAAGGCAGGATAAAACACAAACACATCCCAGATTAAATTCTCATGCAAAAAAGCGGAATTGCCCTTTAAATCCTGAATGCATAAAACATATATACATTTCTCTAAGTCATAAGGCAAATAATGGCTTCGGTGCCCTGAAATCTTCAAACAAGTCACATAACATTTCTCTAAAGTCCTATTTAGAATAATGTCAACATTCCCCAACAATTCTTTAGATGGTCATTTTTTTTTCCTTTTCACCATCTTTCACATGTCATTACACAGATGCTTCCTAAATACTTTGCTTTGACATGCCCCCCAAAATAAAAGAATAGGGGGTGGGTTTCAAGGAAAGTGGAGTAACACACTTTATGAAGATACCTTGTAAAAAGCACTGGGGAATACAATTTTAGTCGGCTCCCAGTTAAAGAAGAAACAGGTACAATTATTGGAATACCTGACAGGGGGTGGAAGGTTGCACTTTTCTTTTCAGCAAAACCCTGGGAGAAGATTTTATTTTCTTTTCCCATAAAGGACAGAACTGATTTAAATTGATACATTAAACATTCCTGCTGCAGAATCAATGAATCCTTACATCTGGCATAGTAGTTGTAGTAACTTGAATACCTTGAATTAAGCTTTATTATCCAAATGTCATGTAAAGGTTTGAATGCAACTATAAAATACCAAAGTTTCTTTTCTTTTTTCTCATTCTGAATTCAAACTGATAGACAGTGTAAATTCTGCAAATGTCATTGAGTAAAGTTGTTCAATTTTCTAATGTATGTACTTTGAAATTTTTAGGATTTAGATAATATTTGTAGCACCTACTATATTTTTCACTTTAAAAATACTTTTATAAATTTAGAAACTAACACTGAATATTGCATCCAACTGAGCATCTGCTCTAAGTGCATGTAAAATTAACCTGCTAAGTTTATTTCTTTTGCATCTTCATCTACCTTTCTTTCTCATTTTCTGTTAGACACCTCTAAAAGAATTTGAAAAATTTACACCCTGTTACCAAATACGCAGTTGTGAACTTTTTATTGTTATGCTGTTGTGAAAAGATATTCTGGCACTATTAGGGAAATCTAAATTACGCAGTATAATTGCTGTTTTTCTTTAGGACCATGGACAGAGATGCCACCAGTGATTCCCAGGGTTTCTGGATGGTAGGAAGGAGAGATACGTATTTCTGTTCTGGAGAGAATTTGGCAAAGGGAAGAAAAAAGGCAAGGAGCTCTTCTAATTTTTCGTCATTTCTAAAATCTTTTCTACCTCAGAAGCAAATGTTGTATGCAAACAACCTCAAAACAAGGTCATTTTAGCACCTCTGATCTGTTTTGGTCCATCAAGGATATAAAATCACAGAAATGGTTACATTTAGAAGGAATTATTAAGATTCATATATCACTTCTTGCTGGACTTGAAAGTGCAGTTTCTGTTGAATCCAACAGGCCATCCAAGTCCAGAACTAAATGAACTTGTCCACCCCAAACCCCACTTATCCTGCAGGCAGTCTGTTTCTGCAGCAGCCTGTAGCGTGAAGCATCCCTGGCAGGTTAATGTCAGCACAAAGCATCCAACACTTATAACCATTCTGGGGCTTTCCCAACCACCCCCTCAGATAGTGAAGAAAGCTGGAATCTTATCACTAATAAGTTCATGAGGGAGAATTTGTTTTTTACATTCAAGAAATAAAACTGTCTGCATCAGGAAACAAAATAGCAACATTTTAAAAAGTAAAAAAAAAAAATAAAAAATAAAAAACAGAACAGGAAAAGTAGGCACAAGTTCTATCTCAGAATTCCAACAGATTGTTATGCATTAATTAAAGTTATTAGAAAAAGAACAGGTGGAAAATATCAATGTTCATTTCTTTTTTAAATCATCACACTAATCTGTAACATTTTGTCATGAACACTGTATTGGATAAAAATAAAAGGTATTACATGTTATTTTTTAAAGTGGTCTTGGAATTTTTATGCAAACAAAGAATTTTAGTTAGAAAGCTTATTCTATTCATAAAGAAAGAGTAAATACAAACAAAATATTAATTGCTAAAACATTCCGTCTGTTTATCTTCTTTATATATAATAGTTTGTCTTCTGACAAGTGCAAGGGCCCTCTCTATGAATGTCAGGTAGTGATTAATTGATTTAGTTGTCAAACTAAGAATTTGTATGAACAGGTGAAAGGTGTGAGGGGTGTAGATCACCCCTTTTAAATGAGAGAAATTTTACTTGGAATCCTTTTGTAATGAAGAAATAGTAGGGAAATATCTGATGAAGGAAAAGTGACCAATGAGCAGAAAAGGTATGTGTCCACAAAGAAGTTCTTTATCAAGGAAATTTCAAACTTCCAAATATTTTCTATCCTTTATCTGTGTAGATATACATTTCTTGTACCACTTAACAATTGCCTGTTAGCTGACTACCAGGAAACCCAGAATGTTTCAGTGGTCATTTTGACACTGTCCACTGAATCTTCTCTTTGATTTAGATCACCTGTGACTTTTAGAAGACTTACTAAATTTGCTTTACTTTGATTTTTCCAAAAATGGAAGTGAAATACATCAAGAGGGACACTATGAAGGACCATAAAGTTAACAATCTGATGTAACAATTAAGTGCAGTTTATTACATGTGGATGATGTAAGATTTCACTCTCACATTGGGTATATAAGGACCCTTATAGCAGATGTGGGCTGGTTCAGTCAGTCAGGTCTCCATAGTTATCAGGCTTGAAGTTGTTTCATATTCTTGTTCTAACAGACATTTAAAAGATGAAAGATACAAGGATCATCTCTGTTGTCATTAGACTGCTGCTCCTTTGAACTTACTTGTGACAAAACTATTAATAAAAGCATGGTACAACACATTTATTTTTAAAAATATCATTGTTAAAATTGGAAAGCTAATTCAATTTCTCCCAATGCTGAAATTCTCAAATTTTCAAAACCACAATTCTTATTTCTTTATTTGTTAGGGGAAAAGAAAGACTACAAATATACCCTAAGTCTACAGTCATAAAGGCAGGATCATAATGCAGTGTTCTTATCAATTGTTAAGAGAAGCACTATGATATCTTGAGACGGCTTTCTAGTTCTGGGACAGCTCTGTGTATCTGGTCACACAGCCCTTGATTCATCATGCTTATCCACTAGCATTGCAATCACTGAGGTTGCTTAATTTGACCTTTGCTTTTAAAAATGATGGGAGATATGAATTTAGTAGCTTATCTAATACTTAATCACTAAAAATTCAAAACAGAAGACATCTACTTACATTTAATTTTATTAAAATAAAGTTCATTATCATTTCATTGTATAACTTACTGTTAGAAAATTAATTTTTCTGTAACAAAAACTTTCTTCAAATGATAAATTACATGAGACGATAACTAGGTATGTAGTGAGAAAATGAAATGATGTGTACATATATGAATATTAGTAATAACCTTTGTAGTATACCTTTATTTCAATATTTTTAATGAAATTGTATAGATTTGGTATTTAGAAATTTTGCTAAATTAAACAAATACAGTCATACTATTATATTGCCTCTGCTAATGAACCTGGATCTCCTCTATGGATGACAACAGTTAACATATGTTCAGCAGTTACTTACATGTAACATTTATTCTTGGGGTATCTGAGCTTCACAGAAGCCCTCACTGATAGGTTGTATTTTCTACGTAAAGAAACTGCGGTTTAGAAAAGATTAGCTAATTTCCTCAAGCCACATGTTAAATTTCTTAACTGGATTAGAAACCAAATTCATCTGATCCTAAAACTCATCCTGTATCAAACCTTAACCCTCTCTCACTCTTCCCATTATATGACTTTCTCTGACTTCTGTTTTTCAGCCTTTAGTTTTCTATGAGAAAACACAGTTGAAGACTTTTCCGGTTTATGTCATTCTACTTCTTTGCATAGGTAATAGACATTACCAAAGAGTTATACGTGTCTATTCTAGGAAATGTGCCTCTTTTAGAGATCTTTGTAAGTTCCCATTTTCTTTTCTAATTTATTGCTTGAATTCTTCTAATCAACATTGAACTTACGCCCTTGGTGCTATTTGTTTGTCCATTCAACAACCATACTAAAATTTCAGAAGTAACTTGAAAAATTAGTAAAATAAACAAAATAAAAATAAAAAATTTGGACAGTCAAAGTGTGCTAAAAATGAGACTGGGAATTTGGGATAGAGAACTTACCCATAAAGTCATTTAAATCAAAAGAAGACAGGCAAGTAAGCAAATAAATTAGAACACAGGCAGTAAATAAAATTTTAGGAACATCAGCAAGTGGAGGAAGTAGCTTTGTGAACAGATTTATTTTTGAGGGGCGGAGACAGAGGTGGAAGAACAAAGAATTAGAAAATGACAACTGAGTTGAGTTTTAAAATTTGAGGAAGAATTTGCCTGGTGGGTGAAGCAGGTGTGTAAACTGGTTACTGGAGGATGAAGGGATTCTGAGCTAAAGGCAAACATATCATGTATGATCCAAATATACAGGGAATAAGTTCAAAGTACAATTTCCCAAGGATAAGTTTTAAGAAGTTCTCTCCGAAACCATCATTGTGGAAACGCCAGTGCTGCTTTTTACACATTCTGCTTTTCAGGAGCTTAGAATGCTGCAGTGGCAGCACAGACACGAGTTATACTTGTAAGTCTACGGTCGGCATGTTCTTTGAAGATCTTACTTGACTGTACTGCTCATATTTCATTATTTCGTACACCAGCATCTTAAAATGCAGTTATTTTAACAGAGTCTATCATTAATGGTACTTTATAGGAACAGGAGCATGATGGGCAATGCTAACTCACTGTCAATACACCACACATTTCTTTACATTTTTATTCATAGGAAAAGACCCAAAGTAGAGTCTGATTATTGTAGCCACTGAAGATTACAGCACAGATGGAAACTACTCCACAGGTCAGTAGTGCTGGTGGACCAGATATAACAAGTAATTACTGGTCAGCAGTTTTTATTCCGTAGTCAGACTGATAGATAGATAGATAGATAGATAGATAGATAGATAGATAGATAGATGTTAATTTAATCTTCACAATGTCCTTGTACTGTGGCCATACAGTGATTTCCATGTTACAGAAGTGTCACCTGACTGACACAGACGTTTAGTAACTTGGTGAACCATTCAACTTAAAGTAGAGTTCTGATGTAAGTTTGGGAAGGTTGGCTCCAGAGTGAGCTCTTTTACCTACTGACTGTGTTAGACTGTTTACTGCAAATTATTACTGAATACTTACCACTTTCTTAGCTGAACTCCTTCACAGTACTGTGAAGATGCAGGCATAGAAGTCAAAATTTCTGTGCTACACAAGCTTACAAATTTCCTTTAAAGATGATACCCAAAACGATTAGAAAGAACAGCAAGATCAGCTGCAGAAGTAGTAGTACAACAGTGACGAGCATTTTTGTTAACAATGAAAGCATGAAAAACAATAATAACCATTTTATCATTTCATTTTAATACATCAAGACAAACTTGGTTTTTTATTTGGTGCAGGGCTCTACAACAGTTAAAAAACCTACAATTTTATGATTTCCAAAATCTCGCTAGGATCAAGGCAGCAGAGTGGCACATACCTATAATCTCAGCATTCCGTGAGGCTGAGGCAGGAGGATCACAAGTTTGATCCCAGCCTGGACAACTTAGTGACTAAGCAAAACTCTGTCTTCAAAACAAAATTTTTTAAAAAGACCTGGGAATGTAGCTCAGTGCAAAAGCCCTAGATTCAATCCCCCATACGGAAAAAAAAAAAAAATAGCTAGGGAAATTTTATGAAAAGAAAGAATGATATAAACATAAAGAGAATCAATAAAAAGTGAGAGAAGTAATAGTTAAAAAGCATTAATCTGTAGTTATTATGTATATAATTTTACACTAGGCATGTTAGTATAAAATATTTTTGTAAATAAGGCCAGTGATAAACATTAGTTTATAATTTAATAAGAGAAAGAAGAAAGAAGACACACATATAGAAGTCCATAAGAAATATTATCAGGTTACACAATAACAAATGAAAGCTGATCGCTGGCAATGTTGGTGAGTAAGTAAAATGACGTCAAATGGAATATGCATAAAGATATGTAACAATCTCCAAGAACACGTCTAGGAAATGAAGCGGTTTGTGCCTCACATACGAAAATGAACCTTGCGTGTTGGCAGGATACCAACTGGACAATCTGTGCAGTGTTGTCTACTACTCCACAAAGGACACAGACCCATAGCACAAGACAACCAGACTTGGCCAGAATAGAGGTGCCAACAGCTAGGGTAACAAGCAACATTACTGAAAAAGATGGTGTCAGTGTACCTGACAGAAGGTTCTGAGTTCCAGGCTTAGAGCTAAATGTTACACTTTAGGCACTTAGGCACTGTGCTGGTGGGTTGCAGCTGGAAGAGAAATAAAAGGTTTTGGAAAGTCTATGAAGCTTATATTGCACATAGGGAAGATGAAGGACAGTTTAACCCCTCAGAGGGAATGGACACTTTACTAAGGTAGAAGATACGAGATTTAGAAATAAAGCTGAATTTGAGGAAACATTTAAAGCACAGAACTAATTAGAAGTTCAAGTTGCCAATTGAAATAAATTATAGAAGAAATACTAAAGGACCAAAAGAAAAAGAAGAAAAAATAGTCATAAAAAATGAAGGTAAAAGAGCAGGGAAAGGAGGAGAAACCTGAGGTGGAAAGGCGTGTGAGTATCTGTTGATAAAAAGTATCTTCATGCTCCTAAGTAGTGTCAGCTAATCAATTCTTCAAAATTTGCCTTTATCTTTCAATTATTGCAGTTGTAGTATCTCGTCTTATTACTCATTGTACACCCATAGTATACTGTGTCCTGGTAGAATAATATCCCATTGTGGCAGCAGCATAGGATGCATGTTGTACAGCCAGACATTGCAAATAAATAACTGAATTTTATGGGACAAGAAAACCATTTTACTGTGCATATTTGACTCCGTAATATCAAAAACATGAAGAATTTTTCACAGATATTGCAGGTATTTTTTGAAATATATGTTACCAACTCTTAATGTTTTTCATGAATACTGCCAATACTCATTCACAGTGTAAGCAGATGTTAACTATAGCCTAACAAATGCACGGGTGGGTATGGGAACACTTTTTGTAAGTTGCAGCCTTTGTAGAATGCATACATTTTTCAAGGCACTGTATCACTGAAGGTGTGGCTGGGCCCACTCTATGTATTTTTTGACAGTACGTCTGAGGAAAATACATAATGATAGCCGCCTAAATCTGCACATTAGTGAACACAAACTCAGCCACATGGTGACATCTTTCTCCTTAAAAATAATGATGCAGGCTGTCTCCCTTGCTTAAGGAAGCCAGAGCTCACACTGAAAGGTGTCAGAAAATACTGTATTATCCCTCTTTGCCTGGAGCTACACCGACAGCACCTTTCTTGCTATAAGAATGGATTACAGGCAGGGTGGTAATCAGCCAAGAAGTTAGTAAAAACAGGTTCTTTTAAAAGCAGGGTGTGAACCTGTGAACATCATAAAAAGAGTTTACTACCACACCAACTAAGGGAACAATTAGTTCCCTGCTGTCTAAACTAGCTGGAAACAGCATGGCACCATGCTACAGTTTGGTGAGGGGCAGCAGGGAGTTAATTGGTCCTTTGACAGAAACACTGAAGAGCATTCTGGAAAGCCACCGAGTAACACCAAGGCAGAGCTCTGAGGGTCTCCCATGAAGGTGTCACAGGAATATGGAGAGATGAGCCACTATGTGGAAAAGTGAGAGACAAGCAGAAGGATAATGAAAGAGAGAAAGGCATGAAAGGAATGAGACGATGCCATAGGCAGGCAAGAGAAGGAGGAAGCAAGAGTCACAGGCAGAACTGGAGAGACATCAAACCAAATTCAAAGGGTGTAGTTCAACAAATGCAACACAGTAAAATTCAGCAGGATTTCTATGCGATGTCCACCAAAAGTGCACAATTAACACAAAGGATGCTCCCCAAGCGAGCGCTGAAGAGTTCCCCAAATAGTCTCACAATAGCAAGTGTTTTATTATTCCTCTAGGTCTTCCACCTGCTCACCAATTAACTCAGCAGACTCTCACTGGAAAGCATCTAGATTCTAATGAGAAGTGGAACTCGACAGAGACACTAAATTAGCCCAATATTGCCACTCAAGTTAAGTGCAGAGAGAGTTGTTAGGGGAAGAAAATCCAGGCAGAAACAAAGCCACAATTTGAACTCTTACTGTTTCTTCCCTTTCAAGTTAGATTTGTCCATCTGAAGGGGATCAGTAAGTTTTCTTCATTCTTAGACCTGGAACATGAATGCTGACACCTTGCTGCCTACTAAGACATCATGTTCTTCCTTATACGCATGAGTCATTATGATGATTCTTATTTATTAGAAAGTGATCATATAGCACCTGCTGTGCTTAATGCCAAAACCATGCTGTCTCCTTTAATTCTCACAAAAATTCTAAGAGGGAGGCATCAATACTATTAGCCTCATTTTTCAGAGTTCAACAGTGAGAGTTCAAAGAAGTAAATTTCCAAAGTCCTGGTAAACAGGGGTGCAGCCCTGATAGGCAACACTTCAAATTAAAAATTATTTCACTCTTTACTGTTACCCCTTACTTTCCAGCAATAAAAAAACTGGAATCTTCCTAAACCACATACTCTTTAAAGAAATTATTTAAAAAACAGATTGATTTAGCAAGTAGAACATGTATGGGACAGAATACGTACTGTACTGGGATCATCAGTTAATCTGGATGAAGATACTAAATTCACAAATTCCCAGGCAGTTCTTCATGCAATTTCAACCAACAAGGCATACAGGCTGTTCTCACCCTCTGAGGAACTTGTGCTCCTCCATCCACTGTTTCAAGTTGTATCTGTGCCTAGAGGGGGAATCCCTCTGCGCCTTTCCACTGCAGGTCCTGAACACTGACATCTTGTTTCTAAATTTTATTTTCACTAGGACTTTCAATTAGCTTTACAGTCCTATCCAAAGAGTGCCAGCTCAATTGCGTAACAGATATGACTGGCATCCCAGTGAATGGGAAGGGAATCTGATGATGAGGAAGACAAGAGAGGGAAGGGGAAGTAAAAAGGATCAAGATATAATGTAATGTGTACATGTACCAATTCCCCATGATGAATGTATTTATTATGTATTGTAAACATATACTAATAAAAATGTTAAAATATGATTGACATCTCTTAAAAATAGGACAGTCTATTTAAAATATTGGTTGGTACACAGGCTCTTACTCTCAAGGATTGTAATTTTGAAATAATCAAGAACATAACCACTTGTCATCAGCTTCACTGCTAAAACCCAGTGCATGACCCAAAGCCACCCTATGTCTAACACAGATTTATTCCAATAGCTTCTTACCCTGCTGCTCCGCTTCTACCATTTCTTCCCTAGAGCCTATTCTTCGAAGTAGAAAGCAGCCAGTGACTTTCTGACATTCTAAATCAGACTGTGCTCTTCCTCTGCTCAAAGCCTCCACTGGTTTTCCTTCTCTTACAGAGTGAAACCTAAATTTATTACCACGGCATACAGAGCCCCATAGGGTCTGCCCCTTTTCTATCCCTTCCAGCCACTACACCCTGCTTGTTATTCCTCCAACATGAGCATTCAAAATATGGTACCACTTCAGGGACCTTGAACCTGTTGGTCTCTGTGTTCCAAAGACTGCCTCCAATAGTAAACAGCTCTCACTCTGCATTTGCTTGTCTCTGCTTAAATACAACTCCTACATTCTCTATTTCTTTGACTTAAAATTTTGGCATGACTTTTTCTTTTATCTTCTTTTTCTATTTTAGCCCAAAACTGGATGCATTTTAGAGATAATGCCTTCTTACAAGTGTAACTGGAACTATTTCTTTCCTTCTAATTGTTAGATAAATACAGTTGCCTAACTGCATTGCCGATGTCTTTGATTTGATAAAATAAAGTAATATAGGCCTACTTGTCCCTTTCCACATTATTTCCTGTCCCATTTTATTTTGGTCACCCTGAGAAATGAGAATATTAGATTTTGTTACCCCAAAGTATGACTCTTAGGGAAAAGGGATCTACCTCAGTGGGAGAGTACTTGCCTAGCATGCATGAGACCTTGGGTTTGGTCCCCAGCACTGCCAAGAAAAACAATACCAAACAAAAACACAAAACCACAAACCACAAAACAAAAAATCCAAAATATTCCATTTAAATTTATGGATTTTTTTGAGCTAGAGGACACTGACAAATAGCAGATTTGGGAAAAGCTGTAAAACAGGGTTTTCTGCTGGGCGTGGTAGTGCACACCTATAATCCCAGCATGCAGGAGCCTGAGGCAGGAGGATCCCTGGGAGTTCAAAATCAGGTTGGGCTGTATGGTGAGTTCAAGGCCAATCTGAACTATATATTGAAATCCTGTTTTAAAAAATAACAACAACAAAAGAAAAGAGAGCTGAGGATTTAGCTCAATGGTAGAGCGCTTGCCTAGCACCAGCACAACCCCTCCCCACAAAAAATAAACCAGGATTTTCTGCTTGTAAAGGAAGTTCCCATTTGTAGACATGCCTCTATCACTTATTATCTTACCAGTGGAGAAAAAAATAACCTCACTAGAAACTTCACTAAACAAACTGTAAATATCCCACTATCCTGGTTACCTTCAATTAATTTTCCTACTCGAACCCTCTTATTTTGTTTAGCTTAAAATGCTCAATACACACAAGCCCTAGGTACCCCTTACTGGCACCCCTGAGCACTCCCATTTGTAAGTGTGATGCTCAATTTAATAAATATTTCTGTTTTTCTTTATTAATATCTCTTTGGTCAATCTTATTTACACGGTTCCAGCTAGAGAGCCAAGAAAGGTAGTAGAAGAGATTTGTTGTGTTTTCTTACAGCTACACTACATACTTATTAGTCTAATTTCTTATTTTCTTCTTCATGAAGAGTATAACCTGCATCAAAAGAAGACTCTGTCTTTTTGGATCACAGTTTTACTCCATGTCCAGATCTGTGCTTGGTTGTGTATTAGACATGTCATAAAGTACTTCCTGAGTGAGTAGAATAATGGTTTGCTTTGATACTTCACTCAGATATGAACATGGTTGTTCTCCCCACTGAAGGCATAGTGAACGGAAGGATCCCAGACACTACTGTGTGTGCACAGTAAGGTAAGAAGGAGAATGGATATGTATGTCTCACCCACACACAGTTTTCAAAGCTTTCCTAAAGATTTCCTGAGTGCACAGAACAATTCCTCCCCAGTGTGCACAAGCAGCAAGAGGGAGGGCGAATTACTAAAACCCCAGAGCTGCCCAAGAACATCCATTAGCAAAGAATCAAGTCTATACCCAGATTTCCAAAAGGTGTGAACCCTTTTACACTATCTATATTTTATAGGTTCTTAAGAGTTTTTTTTTTTTTTTTTTAGTAAGCCTCTTTAAATAAATGATTTACTAGTGTAGCCACTGACCCACAACATCATTCCCTTCGTTTTTGAAACTCAGTGAAAACTTTAAAATTGTGTGAGAGCGGGCCTCAGGGAGCACCTCCCAATTTGTTCAAATGAAGGAATCTATAGCTAGTTCCATGGACTCCTCTCTAACAGTCTCCAAAATGGGATGCTTAGGTGTTCTTTTATGGACACGAGCATTTCAATGCTTTATGGCAGGCAGACTTGCCTGTGGTAATGCAGTTGCTTTGAGTGGCAGATGCCCTTGCAAATGTATCTCCCTCACTAAGGTTATATTTCTGTCTTCAACTTAATAGCCTGACCAATTTTAAGGAAAATTGGGTTGAGAGAAATATTCTGGGACTGAAGATTTCTGTGTCAAATACTGCACCCTGGGGCCAATTTCTACAGCTGGGACAGAATGGGCGTTGGAATATGATGACTGACAGACCCTGGGGGATGAAAGGGGTTTCTAGTGTCACAATCATCTTTATATATTTTGTCTTGGTTTCACAGACCCTTAAATGGAAGCTGCCTCTACTCAAAACAGTGTTCTCATGGTGATTCCAGAAAACACCATTCCCCTTTGAAAATAAAAATGAAAACAATGCACCTCTCTTTCAACTCAGGGTCCTAGCATTTTGGCATTTGCACTTGAAAGTTTCCCAATACCTTTGAAATGAGAGAACTGCAATTTTTCTGGCTGTTTAAAATACTTGGTTCAGTAGACTTCAATGTTTCAAAAATGGTTGTTTTTTTTTATTTTATTTTTTTATATACCCTCAGTTACAGGGAAAGCCCCTATGCTACAACTCAGTCCCATGTCAGAGAAACATTGCTCCAATAATCCTTCTTTTCTGCTCACTGCCTGCGTGGGGACCTGGTCAGACCTAGACAGAGGAAGGCTGATTTCATCTCCCACCTGTCATATGTTACACAAGAGGCACACAGGAAATCTCTGCTTTTCAAAGTAGTGTGTCTGCATATTATTAAACTATTTCAAGGAAAATAAAAACATATGAAACAAAGTGGCAAG